>PNEQ01026257.1:0-19578 GCA_003012365.1 Medauroidea extradentata | reverse complement strand
AAATTGTATGATTATTAAAACATTTCCTGAAAATATACCATACATTTAACAAACATAAAAATTTCAATTAACACTAGTCACAGATAAATATTACTACCATAGCACAATTACTTATTTAAATATTTACATTACCTGAATGTCAAAGACATAATAAAATTCTAAGCAATATCTGTGCATAGACATTATGTGTATGTTACAACGATTATGTTTTATAAATATAAATTAAGATGGACTATATTGTATAGTTTTTGGTTCTAATATATTTACAAGTATAATTCTGAGAAATTTTGCACACAAGAAGTTAAGACGTTTCCAGCAAATCTAATAAGTCTAATTTCCTCAAAGTGAGCGCAAATTAAACTTAAAAGTAAAAATCGTCGGTTACGTACGTCTAAAAATATAAAATTATATCCCAATTTATTGTCATGCTGTCTTATATCAAAGTGAACCTGCAACAATAAAGACTAGTCTAACCACAGTTAGGATAGTAACATTTTTACATATTAAATTTTCTGTCTATCGGTTAGATAATTCTTGAAATACGTGTTTATGTTATTCGTGTCGTCAAACCTTCGACATTGGGGATAATACATAACTAAACACAGTATTAATCAACGACATAAAATTCAGGTTATCTTACTTGCTGATAAATACGTGTAGAGTTGGATGAAATATTGGAAAGTTTTTCTTAAAAAATCTTACGTAATCAAAAAATGTTCACAAAGCTACAATATTGGCTTAAAGAACACGGCCAGACAAAACAGAAATAACGTAATAATATTACTAAGTATTCTCCGTATAAGAGGTTTTATACGGTTCTGAAAAATGGTTCCTTAGATAGCTCGTGCGATCAAAAAAATTTCAAATGAAAGCCTCTTTATAAAATAAGAACACGATATGAACGAAATTATTGAAAACTCGTATAACATTATTAATAACTATATGTTCACCGAGTTTGACAGCATTCGGATAAGTGATTGGTCAGATATCTCGTGTGATCTAAACATGTTCAAATGGCTAACGTTTTGAAAACAAAAACACGACATGAACAAAAATATAAACGTTAATTCACATTACTAAGTACTGTACGCATGAGTTTGATGAAGTTCTGACAAACAGTTCCTTAAAAATATATTCCAAAAGCTCTATTTTGAAAATATGAACAAAAAAATTAAAATAAAGTCACCTTAATAAGTACTATATGTTTACCGAGTTTGATGAAATTGTGAAAAATGGTTCAACATAATAATAATTGTGTTCAATAAAATGTTCAAATTCCTGCCATGTAGAAAATTTTAACATGGACTGAACTAATTATATAAAAGTTAAGTCAGCTTATTTACACTATGTGCTTCAAGTTTAATTAAATTCGGAAAAATTATTCTCAGGTATGTCACATTGTACTATATATATATATATATATATATATATATATATATATAAATGGTCCCCACTTTACAAAAACTAACACGGTGTAAACCAAGTAAACCAAGTAAACAAAGTAACATACGTGAAGCTTGTTTGACGAAATATACGTACATATATATATATATATATATATATATATATATATATATATATAGAGAGAGAGAGAGAGAGAGAGAGAGAGAGAGATAGAGAGAGAGAGAGCTACACACCCTCCGGTGTCATACAATATTTTGCTACAAATCACGGTCGTAGAAGAACAGGTCTGGACATTTCCCTTTTCTACCCATGTATTTAGCTTGACTCCCTTGTTATTTGGCTGTAGTTCGCCAAGTTACCGTGAACATTGTGTTTTATTGGCGCTTCGGACTCAAACTCCGCTCACTTTTTTCCATTGTTAAATTTATAAAGTAAATAAAGATTGCTGGAGGCTTTTCTTAAATTTGTGAGCGAAGAAAGTATTTCATAAATTAATAAAAAATACGTTTTGATAATTTGTTTATCTTAGTGGAAAGGAAGTGGGCGGAGTTTAGCCTGACCGCCCTAACTGAAGCGCCAATAAAACACAATATTTTCGGTAACTTAGTGAACTACAGCCAAACAACAAGGGGGTCAAATTTCCAGGCGAGTGTCCAGACCTGTTCTTCTACGGCCGTGCTACAAATATAAAAATAGCCGCCATATTGAAAATAAACGTTAGATATAAATGGAGGATCTGAAATGAATATACACACGTGTAAAGTTCTTTCAATGCTATTCTTGAGCAGACGTTGCTAACACACGCTGAGTAGTGCAACGGCCGAAGCTCTGCGCTACTCTAGGTAGCCTGGGCCTCCGTGATCGCTAACCGAGGCGTGCAGAGCAGAAGTGGTGTAAGTCCAAAATCGGCAAAAATGGAATAATTACATGTAAGTCCACAACATGGCATCCTCTTTTCAGTGCTAGAGTTAGGTAAGTCCATAGTTCCCCCATTACCGTGTAGGGTGGAGCACTTTACTACTGATGTGACAATGTCCCGCCATATTTCAGTGTAGTAGTGAAGTACATCAATGGTATTGTGAAAGATGGAGTCGAGCAGCTGAGTGTTACTTATGTATGTAGCCTACCATTCGCAAAAATACACCCATTTTGTTTATACAAACTTTACATTTTTCGTTTTTACAAAGACATGTTTTGCTCACAACAAAGATTTTGGAATTACGCCACTTATGCTCTGCACGCCTTTATTTTGTGCACTCTCAACGTATGCAAACATTTAATTGATATTTTAACTAAAGGAAAACTCTGTGTTCATTTATAATGAATATATTTGTCTCACAACTACTATAATACTAATTATTTTTCAATCTGTTAATTGAAACTTGTGACACCGCGTTGCAGCATTGTCATAAAAACCTTTTTGATAATAGGTTAGTATTAGTACGGTATGTTTTCTTAATTTTTCTGTAAAAAGAGTTAATTACGTGCTTCTTTTTTCCTACCGCCATAGGTTACGTCTACAGAAACGTACGTGATAACTTAGTATACTGACTCTTTACTTGGCTATATCTGTACAACTCAGAGACTTCAGCGACATTTGAAGCGTTCAATGAGGTAATTTTCTGCATTGTAAGGTACACTGCGAGTGATGCTTGAAAAGCTATTTTACTGAAATACAGAGTACTTTCGATCTATGGATTTATTTGAAAACTCGTATTTTCAATAACCTTTGGTTGGTGCATGTTATTTTTAATTAAAACTCTAAACGGTCAGTTATCAAAGTAAATTATATTTTAATGCTAATCGGTTACACACAATTTTCTGTATTATTTTTTTTTCTGCGAAGTAGCCAATGGACACATTTCAAACTTGTCAGTGTTTACTTGTTCCACAAATAGCAGTAACATTTTTAACATGAAAAACTCATTAATTGGCCTTAAGATAATATTCCAATTCATTAAGTGTATTTAAAAGTTATCGCTCATATATTTTTCAAATTTTCAGTCGTTCATTCAGATTTGGCGTTCATTTACATTTGTCGTTCATTCACATTTGTCGTTCATTCACATTTGTCGTTCATCCACATTTGTCGTTCATATGCTATAGCATTTTTCGTAATGTTTATTTTTTAATTAACCTGGATTTAACAAAAATATACTAACGGTTTGCTGGAAAACTTAATAAATGTTTACAAACCTTGTTTAGAACAAAAATAAGCGAAGTTAACGACACAAAACTTTACCACTCTACTGTACACTTACTTTAAATACTATTATTACAGTTCTTAGCTGTTGAAAACTGATTTGAAAATTTTGAATCACGTAATATTTATAAAACTTAACATACACGTGTTAAATTATTGTCAACTTTAGTTACCTACATAATGTCTCGCCAAAATTGGGCTGGTTATTAATTGAATCTATATAGTAGGGTATATATTTAATATTTATAAGCAAAAAATATTAAATTCTGTTGCTGTTGTAGACACTAGTTTTAATATGTGTACACTAGGTGAATTGTTAGTATAAATTAAAGAAATTATATTCATGTATAATTTACTGTCTTCATGTTCGCAATATGTTATATATATTTTTTTTTGTTTTCACAATTCGTTTGGCCAAATAAAATGCTACGTGTGCTATAGCTAACATTTCCTGCTAACGATACCATGAGTTCGTAAAATTCTTTTTAGGCTTAAACTTATTTCTTTTATTCTGAGCGTGAACCAGTGATGATTCAACCTACCCTTTGTGAAAGAAGAGAATAATATAATGAAGTTTAACTGTCTTAACGAGGAAGTTCTATGTTAACACGATTTTATTAACTCGCTTTCTTGTCTGTTTTTGTTTGTTCTGTGACGAACAAACTATAGACATGGAACTAACAGTATTCAGAACTGGATGACAACGCAATGTACATGTGAAATCATAATTATTAAAAAGTATATTTAAGAATTATTTTTATACACTATGTTTTTAAAACATATTATTGCAAAATTTTACGCTCCCAAATTAAAAACCAGGAAATAATATTAAATATTAAAATATGTAATACATTTTTAACAAACCTCCTATGAAAATACTTGTAAGGTTTAAAACGAAAAATAAACGTGTAACCCATACAATAGATAACTGACGCGTGAATATTTCGCCTAAGTCACTACAAATATTTTATAATTTTGTCAGTTTTAAAATCTAGGTTTACTAAAAAGAAATATTTAATATTATTTACAGGTGGGCTTAGTCCAAATAGCGTGAATAAAATTTTTTTGAGAAGCTTCACATAAATGTGTGCAATTTGGGTGCCAATATAGTTAAGTCAAAAAAATATTGCTATTGAAATGTATGCACATGGTCTGCTTGGACACAATGTAATTATATAAACACTATATGAATTTATTTTAAATATATTTTTACAACTTTCCAAGAAGTAATCGATGCTACAAACAAGGATTATTTTGAATATAGATTTTTCTGTAAGTTGAACATACTGTAATGTGCTGAGCATAACTTAAACATATTGAAGAACAATGTTTCTCAAAATAAAGCTTTTTATCAAACTGTGTTTGGGAATATAGAAGGAAACAGAAACCACAGATAAATTGCTGTTACCTTGAAACGAAGTATGCATGCACTGCATAACTTTAACTAGTAGGTGCTGTAATAACTTGACAGTGGCAATTAACTTTTAAGTGTATAAGTGGCACATCTTGCAACAGTTTGTGTAACTGACTAGTTATCTCCATTCTAATGAAACCTTCTCCTAATTGGGTTCAAGATTGCTTTGAAGCTCACTGGAATCAAAGCCGCAGTGTAATCACCCTGTTTAGCTTGTTTGAGTTAACTGGAAGCCAGTAATAAGTCTTACAGGTGTTCTTAATGAGATTAAAGCTGACAACAAAATACCACGTTCAGGTGCTTATTACGGAACAATTTCAATGATTGAAGCCTGCCATTTTAAACGTCAGAGACTTTCAAAAACCGCAGACATTAGTCTCAAGTGTTCTTATTTAGCTATGGGCCTGCTTTCTCAGTATAGTACAAAAGCAGGGAGTTCGTTAAACGAATGGATATACTAAGGAGTTTTAATTTGAAACACTTATTTTTAAAAGACATCAAAATTCCGTCCGTTCATGACAATGTAATTATTAATAAATAAACGAAGTTATCTCATTTTCAAAATATGCCAACAATTGTATATTAAACACAGCTGGTTTTTTTAACATTAATTTAGGCATACACAGTTCTGAAAAAAATACTGCTTCGTAAATATCTGGATTGTAGACGAATCAGATAAATTAGATACATGTATTACAACAGTAAAACCAAATAAATAATTCTAAAAAAAAGCCCATTTAACCATAGTTAGAACTTTAAGCTGACATTTTCCCCCCGATCGTCAATATAAAAAATATGGAGGATCATAATTTTACAATAATATTTCAAGGATTATTAAAAGGTAAATGGCAACTGCAAACAAAAATGGAATTAAGTAAAAAAATTGTCAGAAGAAATATGAAGGTATCTCAAGCCTATTTCAATAGTTTTATTATAAAAACCAAATTAATAGTGTGGCGACATTATTTATACATAAACGGCATATTATATACGTAGAAAAAATACTGCCTAAATCAGGAATTCATAATCTTCAAGATCTCTTTTGCAGTATGACATTTCTCGTAATTTAAGTTTATGAGTAAAGAAAATCTTTACTGTGTAAGCATACGTATTGTCCTAACCCAACTAAACTGTTACAGTTTGCATTAAAATCATATACTTAGGTGATTTCCTGCAAAAATTGTATACGCTCATGTGGCCTTTCTGTGCTAGTTTCAATAGTTTGCACTACTGTGTCGAAAGTAAATATGCTACTAATTTGTTTCGAAATATAAAACTAATAAACACGTGCCTAAACCTACACCGGATATTCATTGCAGCTACTTTGCACGAGATAGAACGTTTAACATGATTTTTCTTCGGCAGAGTCTTCTGTCCACTTATACTCTGTTTCATATAACTTTGGATAAATTCGACAGCAACTTATGGGCAATTTTTTTTTAGTATTTTGTAATTTGTTGCAAAATGCAAGACGTTTTTAGGTCTAAAATGAACCTGAAATGTCCATTTTAGCATTTGTACTGCAAAGTTTCCCTCGTGTAATGACACAAATAACAAAACATTACAAATTATAGCCCATAAGTTGCTGTCAGATTTATCCAAACTTATATGAAATGGAGTATACGCACATTCTTCATGTCTTAAATGCTTGACCAACCTATCAGAAGAAATGTTAGTATTTTGCCGATATCACACAATTTTTATATTGTTTTTAAACCGAGAACAGATTACTTTTATACCATAACAAAACAACGCATTTTACAATTTACAATGGCATCCTTATGCTATAATACTACTCTATATCTTACAATGGAAGATCAAAGTGGGATATTCTTGCTATGGCATTTGTACCATTTGATTTTTGGAAAATAACGGGACATAAATATTAAGTAAGTTAATAATGGATAACATTACGGACACCAAAGTAACATCTGCTTCATTAAAGAAGTATACTTTATGGCATCGAAATTCCATTCGGAAAATCTCACTTACTTGCAAAGAGACTGACTACGAAATAAATACGTTCAGCGCCTGGCAGCGAAGTCTTTAACCTTGGTGAGGGTCATGTGAAGAGAGAAAGATGATGCAAAGCAATGAATGTATGGAGGAAACCATCGTCCAAGCGGGGTCGATCCAAAGATTTTTGTGCCGGACTATACCGTTGGTCGGCGGGTTTTCTCGGAGATCTCCCGTTTACCCCGCCCCTTCATTCCGGGGCTGCTCCATACTCACTTCATGTCACCCCTCACCAGCGTTCAAGACATCGATGTTGAGTTTTGAGCAAAATCTCTGCCTCACCCTCCATCGGCCAACGGCATTGTGTGATGTAAGAGCACCGCCTAACTTCGGTACGTGAAATGCCGCATCGCAGCAACGAGCCAAGCGCGGAACTAACATGCAACATTTCCATCGATCCATAGTTATGATGGAAATTTAAGCGATGACCATTGGTGGAACGTCTGAGACAAAGTTCAGTGCATGTTTCAATCTGAGCTTCGCAAACATCCTGCTAGATCATTCTGAAGTACTGCGGTCTGAAAGACCGTTTTTGCCTATGTTAGAGGTCTTCGAAGCATCGTTTTTAATGAGCATGGTGTCTCAACAATGAAACTACGACCTTGTCTGCTGTGTTTTCTTTTTCGTACATTGGCACAAAGGTAGGCGGCATCATAAGGTGCTTACGAAAAAAATTCGCGATCTACTCGGTAGAGTAGACATTATTATGAATTGGGCAAGAACCTTATGTGATAAGAATCTACCGACTCGCAAAAACTCTAAATATTCAACTCGGTCTCATCGCCGGATTGACCCAGGTCTACCCTAATCGGGAGCAGGATAGATAGCCGTCAGCAGACGATATACAGGAAAGCGCCATAAAAAGTAAACCAACATTGGCTCCAGCATGTATACAAAGAAGAAAACATGTTGTAAGGTTATTGAGTGCTTGTTCACGAAAAGTATGATGTCGGGATGTAGAATATTCGTTAGACGAGAATTCTGGAGGAGTTTATCAAGTAAAATGTAGCCAGTGAAAGTAATTAAGGTATCGAATAAATTATATAACTATTAACTACTAGGCCTTCTGAACATATACATTTTTAACATTTTAAATTTAGTTGCACGTAGTAAACACTTGATTAGTGCAAAAAACAGGGATTATGTGTCGAAGCCGCCATCATACTACTCTTCGAATTTATGTACTATCGAAAAAAAACGTTAAACATCCAACAACCTAGTAGATCTGATCACGTAACCAAAACTACCTAGTAGATTATACATATTAATTTTTCGTAAACGCCTATGAAGTACTACAAGCGAAAATCAGGAGTAACCCTACCGGGTTTCTAACCCAGATCACCCAACCGGAAGGCGAGTTGTATGAAAACTACTACTCCACCGCGGTTGCCCTAAAGTCGCGTGCACGTATACATTATAGGCCGTATTACATTAATTTAGAAGCGGCCATTAATAATGAAGGTATGTCTGTAACGGCTTTCGTACCGAAGACTTCACCACGATTTCTTGATGTGTATAAAGAAAAATATATTTACCAGTTAGATCTGAGATTAGTTTACTAATTTCCCCTCCCTTTTTTTTCTCAACTGTAAGATCAAACCAAGTTTCAGTACGGATTCGTCAGTCCACTACTGGTTGAATACAGATTGAAATTTAATGTAAACGCACATACAGATTTGATTATATATTTATATACTACTCAAATTTCATGTCCGAGTAAATCCGTGTATAAGCCTACATGTCGATCTCTACTGCAAGAGGGCGCTTGACCGAAAATATTTTATTGTTTCTAACATATACATAGAGAGTATATATATATATATATATATATATATATATATATATATATATATATATATATATAATAGTACGAGATATGATTTATTTTGTAGACAAACAATATGACTAAATTTTACTGAAATGAAAATGTTTTAAGATTTCGAAGTTTTTTTTATATAAAATAGCACATAAAAGTCCAAATTTGCATAAAACGGTTTTATGATTCAAAGTAAAATCAAATGACTTACCAAACTGAAAAAAAAAATTCACACTGAATAACGATTTATAGGCTGCAATGTAATAACAAAAAATACTAAACATTTCCGTATTTAAAAAGATTTAAAAATTAAAATTAAAACTTTCAAGAATTTTTAAAAAATACAAAAGTATTTTATTTTTTGTTTTCGTATAGGAGACCTTGTAACCTATGTCTTGACTATTCAGTGTGAATATAATCAGTTCGGTAAGTCAGTTGGTTTTCATTTAAAGTATAAAACTGTTTTATGCCAATTTGGACTTTGACACGCCATTACAAAAACTATGAAAGCCAAACATGTTTCATTACAGGCTGAAAAATATGGTCACAATGTGTCATAATTATTCTTCTGGTTAAATTCATTGAAGTTTAACTTAAGAGGGCGTGGTATGTAATTCAACGCTAAAAGCATTTATCTATAACTATAGGTTTCTTGAAGCCAATTTGCAAGAAAATAAACAATAGCAATCCTATACAATAGTTTTAGCCAACGTTTTAAACAAAACAGTTTCCAGTGTTACGAACTTCTGGTGTACAAACTCTGACGCCGG
Source organism: Medauroidea extradentata (assembly GCA_003012365.1). Classification (NCBI taxonomy): domain Eukaryota; kingdom Metazoa; phylum Arthropoda; class Insecta; order Phasmatodea; family Phasmatidae; genus Medauroidea; species Medauroidea extradentata. The sequence continues at coordinate 9,955 of PNEQ01026257.1, read as the reverse complement.
TACCTCGTGCATTTAACTGCGGCGACAACAGCAACGGAAAATAAAAATTTATGTTGCCTAAAATTCTATCAATACGTATTCTGGTCTGTTGTTAAGTTAACGTTCCATGAATTTAGCCAGAAGAAAAGTTATGAGACAAAAAAAAATTGAAGATGGAGACTGTCACTCACTTTAAAGGCTTACACATGTTAGCGGCAAGTACTGTGAAATATATATCCATATATTTTTTTTTATTGAAATTTGTGCTTTAATCCGAAGAAATATATGTTGAACGTCAGTACTGAACTCACGCATCTCTTGTACGTACCTGGTACCGCGCAGCTACAGAGAGCGTCTACCAGGTACCCATTACTCCATCGCGAGTTATTAAAGTGACTACGAGAGTTCCTCCTGGCCTTGACCTGCTCTCGCACAAAGAGGTATTTCGGCGGTGTGTGAATTCATTACAACGGCACAGCAATTTGGAGACGTACTTTCATAAGCCCAGGTTGTGCAAACAGTCCGAAACCAAACACGTCTTGCGACAATTTCCTCCACAGCCACTTGCATGGAATAAAAATGTGGTTCGATAATTCTTCAAGCGGTTGCAGCATTACTTTGCTTCCCCCGCCCAGTTTTTAATATCGCTGGTCTAAGCTCTCCTTCCCACAACATATATAAGGCAGCCTAAGCTGACATGGTGTCAGTCAGTTTCCAGCTTGTATTTACAGAGCACTGTGGGACAGTTTTCCAACAACGTTTGCCTCATGCAGATGCAAGCACGGTTTCAGAACAGAAGGAAAACGACGAGAGATTGAATACACGTGTGTGTAGGCAGTGGCCGCCCGACCACCATGGGGCCGCCAAAATGGGTATGTACAGAATTTATCTCCAGAATGTTCATGTCCATAGACACTGTCCCTGTTCGCTATCATCTAGTCTGAAATGAATTGTGTACATAAATATTTCAGCCTAAATTTAGTTAACCCAGAGTACGTAAATATGCGAATAACAATCATTGGTGATTTCTAAGAAAGACAGAGAGAGATAAGATCTTCTTTCAATCATATAAAACACTTGTATCCTGACCGCCTCATTTTTTTTTCCTTATTGCTACGATTCATGACATTACTCGGTGGATTTACGTGAGCTGAAAATTTCATTTTAGTGCAAGTATGTAATAAAGTAAGAGCGTAAAACGCCACGTCAGTTAAAGATGCACTCCTCTATTTTCGCGATAGTTATTTTTTCTAGCCCCTAACCGAGAGCAAATATCAAAAGTCTGTTTCGCAGTTTTGTTTAAAATTGTTTCCACCATGCTGACTACTTTTTTTCAAGACAGTGAAGTACTATCGTTCTAGCTAATTATGAAACTAACGAAATTTGTGTCAATTGTCTTATTAGTAGATAGATACCTTATAAGTTACTGTCTTTAAAAAGATTAGTTATTACGGCTGAAAAATTTTTAAACAAAACTGTCGAATTGATTTGTGAAATCGGCTCTTGTTTCAAAGCTTAAAAAAAACCGTTATCGTAGAAACAGCAGAAATCGGGGAACATGGATTTAAGTGTAAAATATTTTGCTGTATGAGATGAAAATTAAATATCGTCAGACACTATTACCTGCAAATATACAATTTTGACTATGAATTAAAGTATGTAATTTTATACTCTCTTCCTGGGAAATTATAGTACACATCTTCTGAAATGTAAAATAACAGTTATTTTGTTTTTAATAGAACATGTTTCCTAGTACTTTATGCCAACGGTTTACATACGCATGTTCGTGTCAAAACAGAACTTTCTGCTTGCATAAAAACTTCGTGAATGCTTACTAAAAAGTATGATTGGTATGTACGATAGTAAAATTATGTATACACATTTAATAAATGACACTTAGTAATTTTGAGGTTAAAATGTAAATATTAAAATCAATTTACAGTTATTACGTAACGGCCTTACAAACATGTTAAAATTTAGGACGTTAAAACTCTTACTGAAAAAAGTAATTAGAAATAGGTTACTTTTCGTGCCTGTATTTTGTGAGTCAACTCGTTCCTCCGTACAAAACCGTGTAATTCCAGAGAGAAATGTTTAACTAATAACACTTTATGTAAATAGGACTGGCAAATGAGTCATTCATTAAAACTTTCGACGAACATAATTGGTCGATAAGCCACTGCCAGTGAATTTTTGCCAATCGGTAACAAACAAAATTATTTGTATTTTGATTGCAATTCCATTTTATTTCTTACCGCATTTTTTGCAGCGTGCCTTAATCACGTTATCACTGAGCCAGTGTACTGTGAAATGACAGTAGTCGTATTAAACTGAACTATGTATTATTAAGTGTGACGAATTTTTTATGCTAATAATTTACCTAAAAACAGTCTTCTAAACCGTTTTGTTTTCTTGCCCACCAATTTCAGTATTTGTAAATCGGTTTAAACACAGCTGTATACATAAAATTAAAACTATGCATGTAGTCAGTCCTTTTTCATTTTGTCAACGAATATTATTAAGATAAAGTGCAGATTTTATATTGCAATAATTTTAACAAAATGTAATATTTACTTTGTATAATCGGTACGGTGACAGATAATAATACAAATTTAACAAATCATATACATCGCACTGTATCCGCATCAACTAAAATATTGTGTGAGACAAAAATGAAACTGAAAACTTCAGTTTACAATTTCTTTAGGTAAACGAACTATCTTTTTTAAAGTTATTAAGTTTCTTTTATTACGTTCATGTTCCGTGTAGTTTATAAAGACGTGTTCATATGTGCTGTGGCTTAAGAGCGGGAGGGAGGAACTAATGTATATTTTAAAGAAAACTTTAGGACGGCAGAATGCTAACTAGTTTATTGCCTGAATTTTTTCGTTTTTCTGTGACAGAATACTTATCTTAGCTCGATAAATTAAAACATTTACTTTCAAATGTAACTATGAATGTTATTCGTGGCTAATGTGCGCTAACCTTTTTAATTTATAATGCGCAGCTTGATATTCAGACCATTGTACTATTCCGCCAAATGTAGCGTTTTACCTCACTTACGCTGTTGTAATTTATTAATCAAGAGATTCTTCGTAAATGTTACAAACATTAATGTTTTATTAACTGAGCAGTATATAAAATTATATAAAAATTTCGGTGGCCAACGAACGCAAATTTCACGTAACTTAGTTACTTCCACAATACGGCGACGATATTTCAGTACACGGCCTTCCCATCTTGTATATTTTTCGCCTATTAGTTTCATACCATGAGTTACGTGCAGAAGAATCTTGGCACTACATGAAATAGTATAAGTGTCTCGAGCCGTAATTATTATTTGGTCGACTGCTTTACCGCCATCGTTAACTTTCAACTAGTAACGGTCAGGAGGAAACAAGTAATTCAAACTTCGATTTATTCATAAGTGTTACTACCAGTAGTGTAGTCAAGTAATATCACGTTTATAGAACATTCATATATATATATATATATATATATATATATATATATATATATATATATACACACACATATATATGTATGTATATACATAAAGTTATATAATTGTCACAGGTCTCATAAATCGAAAAAACATTGAAAAATTGGATTTTACTTAACAACCTGACACACTAACAAACATTAAATGTTAAGCTTATACATACATAGAATGGTAAACTGTCGTATACTTTACAAAACTTATGGTGTCTGGCAACACCGCATCCATTATTTTCGATACCGAAAGTTCATTGTCAATTTGCATTGCAGATTGTGCAAACCTTTTATAAATGCAAGGTGGAAAGAATTTACGTGTAAAATTGAACAAGTTAAGCTTTTTAGGAAAAAAAAAACATTTTTCTACGTTTAGAAAAGTAAACCATTGCTAAAAGACTGAAACCGTAAGAAAAAAATGTATTAGTAGATGTTTTAGAGTGTTGTTTCACAATGAAATTGTTTATTTTCTCGCAGTTTTCAATGAATTTGAAAATCAACTGAGAATATCCAATAGGCATATATAGGAAAGTGTGTAGTACTGATACGAACGAAGACATGAGTGATAGCATATACGTATGTATTTCTCTTCTACTGAATCTTACTTTATTTAATTTAACATGCAAATATCTAGCACTACCCTCGCCACGGCTGTGGGCTAGGCAGCCCCCTTAAGAGGAAGTGTTAGATAATTTTCTTGTATTTAGTTTTCGAGACGTAACATTTATTCAAATTGTGTTACCAAAATTTTCTCTTTGACAATACAGTGATCTCTCAGTTTAAGGTCTTCCAGTTTAAAGATTATTTCACTTTAACAACTGTATTTTTTGGTCCAATCTACACTCCCTACATACTTTTATCATTCAGTTTAAGAACTCCAACTTAAGGACGATTTTTTTCAGTCCCTTGAGAGTCGTTAAGCCGAGAGATAACTGTACATAGGATACATTCTTGTTGAACTGCTCGACATAAATAATAATGGAATCTTTAATTAATTAGTCGTGCAGAATCGTTGCTAAGGAATAGATTCACTTTCAAGATTGATTACAAGTCTAATATAACACTATTATGATCTCCAAATTTCTTCACAAACATATTCTATGCCTCAACATTGCCACATTTACCATTAATATCTTAAAACAGAAGTTATTGCAGAAAATCGATAAATAAAATTTAGCATCTCGCTCTCCCCATTAAGGATGTCGTCTGGCTGGAGGTATAGTTTGTATGCCGGATGCCTACCTGTAGAGGCACGGTGGCAGTAAGGACGATCAAGGCATGCGTTCAGGACACATAATAAGCCCCAACACTCAAGATAGTTTAACTATACAAGCTTTCCGTTGTAGACGTGCGTCTATCAGACTTTTAGCGGCTACCTACAATTTAGCCTAATAACGCACCGGTACCTAATAACAATAACTAAGTTATGCCGCGAGTCCCCTCATTTCGCAAACGTACAGTGCTTAAAAATCTTCCGAACAATCTGATTCAAACATTAACAAATTAACATACGAAGACAGCATTATGTCAGAAGGAAACTATAATTCGGGCATGGGACATGAAAAAATCTCCAATGCCATTAGTAGGAAATGAAATGTTGAGCGGTTGTCAAATTACAGATATACAAATGAAGGTATGTTTTTTTTTTTGTAGCCGAAGTTGACTGGGTTTAATTGAAATCTCAGTGTTTATTAAGCTATTTTGTAATGTATCCCTTGTAAAGGAAACTCTTTGCAACGAAAAAGTATTCCGCGTGAAATTTCTTGGGGAATGCTGTTACGTATACGAAGAAACCGTTCATACATTTATTTATAACAATTAACAATTGATATCTCGTGTGCACTGTACAAGTTTATATTTCCGATAAAACTTAGAGCACATAAAATTTTTCAGAATGTCTTTTCCCTGATAGTAGAGTAGCTTTCTGAGGAGTACTACATCTGACTGTACAATATAAATAATTTGGTCACGGTTACATGGCACCCCAAAATTGTTTACTCAAACAGTTTCCGGCAGCTATACTTAAACACGCTCAGTTGAACAGCTGCCGAAGTAAACATGTTCGGTCGGTTACACGACACTCGATTGTTGGAGCTGTAATCGATAGTGTTTTGTCACAGCAGATTATTTACATAGTGTTGCCTTATTTATATTTTAAGGTTATGCGTACTTTATCATGCAACTACTTTTAATTGTAAGTCACCTACAGAACACTTTAATAACTTACCTATTCATTTGATTTACGCCACTGTTATAAGACTCCCTGTGTTCAGCCATCTTGTCTCAATGGTTTATAGATGTTTAACGAGCCAATAACAGCACAGCATAGAAGATTTGTAGATCTGATGTACTTTTAATACCGGTTCAGTTTGAATATGGAGTTACGACGATCTGAACTACTTCAGTGTCCCATATAACCGCGGCCGTTGTTTAAACTGCTACCGTAAATAAAATCCTTGAAAGGGTATCGTTTGATTTGTATGTAAAAGAGGGACGATTTTAATTCACAAAACAGTAAAATAATTCAATACTATTATTAATGTGCTAAAAATAATTGTCATTTTTATTTATTTATTTATTATTATTTTTTTTTTTTTTTTCAAAATAACGTATGTATTTCAGACACAGGTGTTTCAGCTACAACATTTCGCGAGAAACTTTCGAACTTGTCCATCACAATAACCGCTATGCTCTTGTAAGGAAATATTAGACAATGCCTAAAATAATTTTAGTACTTATTTTATAAACATCTGTTTTGGAAAACCGAGAGTGGTGGTGCAACAGCAACCCGCTGGACTGGCATTCTAGAGGTCCCGGGTTCGATCCACACCTTCGCCCATTCTAATTTCTGTTTTCCACGGTTTTACGAAATTTCTACAAGCGAATGCTGAGATGATTCCTTGGCAAATGCCATGGCCGACTCCTCTCCCAACTCGTGTTATTGTACCAAGTTGTTTGTGACCGTCTGTAATGACCTCGCTGGACGAGACGTAAAGCCCACACCTTACCCTACCGTTTAGTAAAAACTTTTACTGCTGAAACATTAGTACATGAAAGATTGGCGTAAACAAAATTCTTTCGTACATATACAATAATTGTTAGGACGGAGCAGCTTGAGGAATATTTTTTTCGCGTAATATTGTTTCTAAAGCATCCAAAAGGGCAACATGTAATTGTCCCTCTACAATTTTTTGAACACATTAAAATTAAGCTAACTATAAAAATCCGTTTTCATAGATTATTTAATACTACATTTTCGTAAGTTCGGTGAGAATTTTAATGAGCTCTGCATACTGAGTCAGGTGCAGTGTTTCACAGGTAGCCCACCTCTATATTTCTACATTAAGAAATTTAATGTTATTCTGCTTGTCAAAAATATGTTTACGAAATTGATTGTTTGTTTACTTATGTTTGTCTGCGTGTATATTCAGGTTTTCTGTGTCTAGAAGGTGGGAGGCCCAGGGCCACTTATTCTAGGGGGCCTCACTTTTTTGATAAAAATATTAAAGTCGTAATTTGAAATAAAAGGGATTTTCTGAAGCTCCCATCAAACCACGTTGGTAGTTGTGGAATGAATATTTTAAGTGTAAAGTGTACGCAAATACAACAACCTTGATATTCAGGATTGCCATTGGCAGAACTATGACAATGCAGCTAACATGTCGGGAAAGTATGAGGTCCTGCAAGCGCACAGTACCACTACATCTATTAAAGGATGGAAGGCCTCAGATTTATGCTGTCTCGGCCCTATTTGCGACACACTATTTGCTGCAATAGTGTGTGTTTCCAAAATGTTTCTTTGGTTTGTAACAGGCCCCCACAACAAGGATCGTTTTAAAATACGAAATCCGTCTCTAAGCCGGTTTTTGCGAAAACTTAGAAAACAACTTGAGTTAAATATTGTTCGACTGATGTACAAAATATTCCTCAGTGTTTGTGATTATTACTGTTTGTTATAGGTCAATATACATATTAAGTAGTTGTGCGGCTGAAGAGATCCCTACACTCTGCAATAAAACCAGTATTTTTCTGGGGTAGTGGTTGGCATAGTGGCTCGGGTACTCACCTCCAACCAAGACGATCTAGGATTGATTCCCGGAGGGGTCGGTGCCCGTATTTTCGAATGTGGGAATCGTACCAGACGATACCGCTGGTCGATGAGATTACTCGAGAATCCACCATTCCCCCCGCTCCATCGTTCCGGCGCTGCTCCGTACTCACATCATGTCATCCCTCACCAGCGGTAATTACCTGTATGTTAGCTGCTGACCAAAATCTCTTCAATTCTCCCAAGAACTTTCCATCCATGGCATTCCTACAGTTGTTGTGTGCAGACAGTGTACTGTTTACCCAGCGCATGTCAGACTTTACTGGTGAAAAAAAAAAGGGGGAGGAGGGCAAACTTTGTAAAATTCGACAAATCCATATTAACTTTTTGTATCGTTTTGGGTTTTGTGTAACAATCAAAGTACAACAAATGCGTTCAAGGCGCATTGGCATGTGGGAACGCGCTGGCTCTGGATCATAAACATCCCCCTTTTTTCTTTTTCTCTTGCCCATTTTCTTTTTTCATTCCGCTTGTAAGCGCAAGGCTCACAACCGGCGCCAGAGGAATATTACAAAATAACAGAATGTTACCTACAAACAGTGCAATGTTAACAACACAATAATTCGTAGTCAATACTAGCGCGGTTCACACTCTAGGCGACCAAGGCAATTAGCCATTAGTACAGTATGCATCTTATTCAAAGCCTAGAAGTCTTTTTATCCCAAGTTGTCTTCTGTATGCCACATACTCTTCTCTACTTTTCTGTTCCTCAGAAACAAAACAATCTGGTTGTTACAAGTCCATTTTCTCTGCAAGTTGCCTGTTTAAAACCGCCGTTGTAATATCAAACTATCAAAATAGTTATCATAGAATTACGAAAAACAGAGGCCCAGTATAATCTATTATAACCCCTGACGACAACCTTTCGTTACAAGTCTTGCTTTAAATATAGTTAAATTTTGCATCAGCATCGTGTATCGCCTTGAAAAACTGTTCACTTCGCACAACTGTCCTGTTCTTTCTTAAAACACAAGGATCCAAGTACTGTTTTCAGTTAGTCAGGCGAACCCCCTTAAGCAGAAGGCAATGAAATGTATTGGTGGAAAGCACTCCCTTCAACAACTTTCGTTTGATTTTATAAAAACTAGGACGGGATGACACTCCTAAGGGCGCGGTTCACTACAGTTTTCCACGTCTTTTTTTTTTTATTTTTATATTTCTACCAGATATTTTTTGCTTATTTTATACATAAATTGTGATGAAATCTTCCACTTAGGACATGTTTGTATCTCTCATAGTTTTTGCATAATGAGTAGTAAACGTCAACATTTGGACTTTACAGTTAGAAATACGCCACTAAAACCAACTGACATACCAAATGGAAAAAGATTCACACTGTACATCAATAGTGTAGGCTATGATTTGACATATTTAAAAATAAAAATATATATATACTTTGTATTTCTAAAAAATATTTTTGAATTTTTTTAGTTTTCATTTTAAAATTCAGCATTTTTTATTAAATACAAAAGAATTACAGTTTTGTAATTATATATGTCAAATCATAGCCTACAGCATTGTTATACACTGTGAATTTTGTCGGTTTGGTATGTTAGTTTGTTTTAGTGGCGTGCATAAAACCATAAAGTGCAAGTTTTGACGTTTACGTCTCATTACGCAAAAACCATGAGAGATACAAAAATTTCCTGTGAGGAATATTCAATCACAATTTATGACTAAAAACAGAAAAAAATATCTGGTACAAATATAAAAATAAAAAAGACGTTGAAAACTGAGGTAAACCGTGCCCTTAAGCGGTATTATTAACACGAACGATGATTTTAAAATTACTCGATAAATCTCGACTAGGAAGTAACTTGAGGAACTAACGTATTATGTATCCATGTAAACAAAATTAGTAGTGAATTAAAAAAAAATTGTCTAAGCACATCAAGCATCGCGTAAGCAGGTCACTTAAATCATGTGTATTTACTTTGAGATACTTTGGTAAAAGGTTGCTTAAAATGTTCTTAATTAATAGCAAATCAGCTGACAAATCAACACATAAGAAGAAAATGTATCATATACATATTATTTAAAAAAAAAGTTGTGTGCCATAAAAATGGACCCTGAGGCAATGCAAATGTTAATGAACACTACATTAAATAAAATGGAATGTTTGTTCTGCGATTTATATTCCTAGCTAGTTGCTGATTTTTCATTCAGCAGACTTGATATATCTGTACTAAGATGTATAGATTGTTTACATACTAATTTACTTAATACTTAATGGTTTTCGTGTGTTTCAGCTTATGGTGGCAATCCTAGCGGCGATTGTTGCCACGTCTTTGTCTGATCATACAGAGAAAAGATTAAAGAAGCGAGAAGTAGGATACAACTATCCTGTACCATCTGTACCTTTCCCTCCTCCCCCAC
>PNEQ01026256.1:0-19577 GCA_003012365.1 Medauroidea extradentata | reverse complement strand
GATGCCAGTACTGCAACAAAATGGGTCACTTAAAAAAGGACTGTTTTAAATTTAAAAGGGAGGTTCTGAATACTGAAAACAGTGTATATGATAGGAAAGGTAGAGAAGAAGCGTTTGTTGTGTTAGGTTCCGCACTAATCGGCAAATCAAATGAGCAAAGTACATGGTTCATGGACAGTGGGGCTTCAGAACATTTATGCGGTAACAGAACATTGTTTTCCTCCTACATAGACTTGAATGATGAAAAATTAGTGAAGCTGGGGGATGGAAACGTTTTGACAGAAACCGGAGTAGGCAGTGTTAAGGTGTTGTCATGTATTGGGAGTGAGTTTATTAAAGTGACTCTACAGGATGTGCTATATGTTCCCGACATGAAATTTAACCTGTTTTCAGTGGGTTCAGCATTGGATAAAGGGTATACAATGATTGCTGACAATAACGTCTCGAAGATTTTGAACAAGAGAGGGGAAACATCGGCTGTTGCTACACGATGTGGCAAGTTGTACAAAATGGAGTTACAATCAGTGGATCCAGTTGCAGCATTTGTAGGTGAGGAAACGGACCTACACTCTTGGCATGAAAAGCTGGCTCACCAGAACATGCAACATGTAAAAAAGGTGGTAACTTCTTCGGGTTTCAAGGTGACGGAAAATCCAGTACCGTTTTGTGAACCGTGTGTCATAGGGAAACAGACAAGAGCTAGTTTCAAAAGCAGTGATTCAAAATCTTTGCGAATCGGGGACCTTGTCCATGCTGACTTGTGTGGACCTATGGAAGTGCCATCAGTTGGGGGTTCCAAGTACTTTCTTTTACTGAAGGATGACCTTTCACATTATCGTTTTGTATATTTCATAAAGCACAAAAGTGAGGTTACGGACAAACTCAAAAACTTTATTGCATGGTTTAAAAATCAGACTGGGGAGATGTTTAGAGTTCTAAGACCTGATTGTGGGAAAGAATTTATAAACTCGGAAGTTGAGTAAATGTTGGCGGAACTGGGGATTACCCACGAAAAAGGGGTACCTTATTGTCCTGAACAGTCTGGGCGCATCGAACGGGAAATGCGTACTGTGGTTGAGGCTTCTAGGGCAATGATGGCTGCAAGAGATTTGCCAAAACAGTTTTGGGCCGAGGCTTTGAACACAGCTGTCTATGTCATCAACCGAACTGGAACCAGCACAGTTGAGGGCAAAACACAGTATCAAATATGGTACAAGAAAGAGTTTAATCTTGAGTCGCTGAAAGTTTTTGGCTGTGATGCTTATGTGCATGTACCCAAGCAAAACCGCAAGAAGTGGGACCAAAAGTCAAAAAAAGGTATTTTTGTGGGCTACGAAGAAACCAGTAAAGGGTTTGGTATATTTATACCAGAGGAAAATAAAGTTAGAGTTAGCTGTAATGTGCGTTTTGGCCCAACTTCATCAAGTTACAAAGAGGCAAGTAAAGGGATGCCAGTAAGTCATGGAGACGAAACAAGAGAAGATCTATCACATTGTTCAGATCTCAAAGGGGGAGAAGAGACTTATACTCCCAGTGTCACAGAAGAGGAACAGGGAGATTTTCTTGGTTTCTCCGAAAATGAAATAGAAACCGACGTCGCAGTTGGACGAGCGGCTGTACATTTTCAAGAGGAAGAAGAGACAGAACAGAATAAACACAATGACTTGGAAATTAACCTGGACAGAGGAGAAAGTAATTGTGAACGCTTGCGAGATCGCAAAAGTCTGCAGCGTCCAAAGCATTTCGAAGATTATGAACTCTCGTTCTGGTCTGTGTACGATTCATGTAATCCGATCTCCTATGAAGAAGCTGTTACCGGGGAAAACTCAGAAAATTGGAATGAAGCTATTAGACAGGAGCTGACAAGTTTGAAAGAAAATAATACTTGGGAAGAGATGAAGCGACCCCTTGACGTGACGCCTATTGATGCCAAATGGGTTTTTAAAACAAAAACAGGCGACACTGAGGAAAAAGTTTTGTACAAAGCTAGACTGGTAGCACGAGGCTTCCAGCAACAGGACTCGTTCGATTTGTCAGAAACATATGCACCTCTGGCTAAATTATCTACTATGCGTGTTCTAGTAGCCGTTGCTAACAACAAAGGTTGGCTTATTCATCAAATGGATGTTGCAGGTGCATTTCTCAATGGTGAAATAGATGAAACAGTGTACGTGACTGTCCCAGCAGGCTTGAAGGTTGAACATCCAAACACAGTTCTTAAGTTAAGAAAATCAATATATGGCCTAAAAAAATCTCCTAAATATTGGAACAAAAAATTTAATGAGGTGGTGACAGAAGAAGGCTTTGAAAGATCAACAAATGACTGCTGTTTATATACCAGGGTAAATGGATACAGCTGTCTATATATTCTACTGTATGTAGATGATCTGCTCATAGTGGGATCGGATGACAATGAAGTCAAAACCCTCAAGAACAAGCTTTTTGGATACTTTAAGATGAAGGATTTGGGAGAAGTCTCAACATATTTGGGAATTAGAATCAAACAAGATTGACTCACTGGTACAACTGAGCTCAATCAGACATCATACTTGACTGGTATTCTGGGGAAATATGGTATGAATGACTGCAATCCTGCCTTGACCCCGTTGGATGCTAACTGCAAACTTGATCTTCACAACGCGAAGACTGGAGATAAAGATTTGGAGCGGAGGTGTCGTCAGCTAATAGGATGTCTGATGTACACTGTGCTAGGAACATGACCTGACCTTTGTTGGCCGGTATCCTTCCTAAGCAGGTATCAGAAGAATGCAAGTGAGGAGCTGTGGGCAGCTTTGAAAAGAATACTACGATACATCAAGGGGACCCTGGATTTGAGCCTTGTCTACCGGAAGAATTTGTCAGTGATTCAAGGTTACGTTGACGCAGATTGGGCTGGAGACATCGAAAGTAGGAGGTCAACCTCTGGTTATCTTTTCAAGATTGGAGAAGCCACAGTGTCTTGGTCATCGAGGAAGCAGGTCACAGTGGCTCTGTCATCAACCGAGGCAGAATACATTGCCTTGAGTAATGCCGTCATGGAAGCATGTTGGTTAAAAAAACTGGTACGTGATCTAAAGGTACCAAGTTGGTGTAATCAGGGTGTGATTATCTTTGAGGACAATCAGTGGACAATTAAAGTTGCCAATAGTTCGGAAAACAAGCGTTTGAAGCACGTGGACGTGAGGTACCATTTTGTTAGGGAGAAAATAACAGATGGGACGGTAGTGTTGCGATATGTGTCTAGTGGTAATCAACTGGCTGACATTCTGACAAAGGCGTTAGGTCGACCATCGTTTGAAAAATTGAGGCAAGGTATGGGATTGGAGTGATAAACTTGATGTGGTGCTCCACTTAGATAAATGGTAGAATGTAACTGCTTTTATTGAGAGAGGGTGTTGTGGAACAATAAAAACAGTATTGTTTCTTGTGCCTTATGGTTAAGTTTAAACAACTTATAGTTTGTATGTGTAGTTCTAAATTCGAGCAATTATTGTCGTTAGGTTGGTACTGTACTGTTGTAGTATTTTTTTCTTTTTTTACAGTTAGTAGTTTTTTGTAGTCTTCATGGCTGTAGTGCTGAACTGCTGTTGATATTAAAATGTAGTGATACTGTTTGTCTGCGTTGGTATTTGTTCCTGAAGTATTACCCATATCATCAACAAAAACTAAACAAAAATACAATCATAGTTACTAGAAAGTACTTTGGCCTAGATCTTTAACACACATAGTCATAATTTAAACATTTTATTATACTCAGGAATATAACACATGTTATTAAGATGGGGAACAAACACTGGATATAATACCTCACCTAAAGCTTGCAAATTGTTTACATGTGACTTAGCTGCATGCTTGCTGTATGAAAGCAAATGAAGTCCTTGGAAATCATTAATAAAATAAGAGGCACAATTATGTAACTGTCAGTGAAGTGGTCAAGGTCAGAATATCATCTGTATATGCTAATTGTTTTCGTCACATGAAATGTAACATAAGGAAGAGACGTGAAGTTGTCTGAATCGGCGGTTAGCTACACTGCTGTCCAACATCTAGCGCCATTGTGTGGGGCAGAGGTGCAGCTCATTACTGCTGTTTACATCACTGCTTGGGTTCAAGTTTGACAGGAGAGTGATGTCATTGAATCGGCTGCTAGCTACACTGCTGTCCAACATCTAGCGCCATTGTGTGGGGCAGGGGTGCAGCTCATTGCTGCTGTTTACATCACTGCCTGGGTTCTAGTTTGACAGGAGAGTGATGTCATTTTACCCGTTTAACCATAAACTGGTCCACCAAACAGGCTTCCTCTCTCATCATGGCCACCACCGTGGCCTTATAGTGGAGGGGCAGGATCTTCTCTGGTTGTACTCAATTTCTGTTGTATCTGTGGCCAGCCCCTCTCAGCTGTTGCCACAGGATATTGTCATACAGTGGTTTCTCGACCGTAACTGCGAAGGTTGTGCCACGTAATGACAAGTCTGGTTCCCATCCACGTGGATCGCCAGACAATGGTAGCAAGAGGGGTGGTTCATCTGTAACCCTGTCAATAAAGGTTTTGAATCGGAAATAATTAGGGTAAAGCTGAATTTTATTCTGCTGATAGTCCACTACCAGAGGAACATTTTCACCCAAATCCCCAATAATCCCCCTGGAGCTTCCCCCCCTAGCACTCCTTAAAGGTCAAAATTGCCCATTTTTACGGAACAACCAATATCTCTGTTAATAATGACAGGATCACGTTACACTTTTTTTGTTTTGTTCATCATTAAATAAGCTACAAAATTGGTCTTCATCATATTTACGCTAAACCTAATAATTTTTGATAACTTTTAAGTAAGTAAGTTTTTTGGTCTAAAATTTTTGACTGTTGCCCTATATTAATTATATTTGTCAAGTTACATAAAAATTGTTTTTATTAAAGCTATAGTTTACCATATTTTGAATCTATTGATATATGGTTTAATTAATTAATGCGCAATGCTAGTGCCGGGGAGGAGGGAGAATGCAGTAAGGTATGGCTTGCGGCTTCGTTGCTGCCCAGTGGACATGGGTTGTGTGACTTATATACTATGACTGGAATTGCTGATCATGAATTTGTGAAAGACCAATATGTAATGTGATTACATAAACAAGATGTAGAGTAGATGCATGGAATAATAGGTTATCAAATGCACGTTTTCAAATTGGGTTCACCAAAGCAATAACGTTACTTTTGTTCACATGTTCAACGTTTATGCCAGTTTTGGTTCAGAGGGGGGGGTGTCCCCTAACCCTTTTAAAAGGGCCATTCCAATATCCACCACCTATCGACCACCATGTGCCGACTGGCGAAACCGGCAGCTGAGTAAAGACATTCTATCACAATAGCGATAAGTGCTTCAAGTATCACGGACCACCCACCCACCACTATAGCATGTTATAAACTTTATTCTATTTTTTCATCCAGATCCTACTACATTATCATTTTATATACATGTGATATTTCTGTCACACAATCTATTGTTACTATTTACAATGTACACAGCATTATACAACGCTATCTTCCTTGAGTTTAGACAATGCTCACACATTGGAGAACAGACAGAGTTGGTTTTTCTGCACCCACAGTAACCGCCACATCCTTTCTTACGAGCACAGGATATTTGATGTAACAGATCATCTGGAGCAAATGGTTTGGTTGTAGTTACTGGTTTGAGTGTTCTTTTGAAACTTCCATTGTGTTTTATTGTTTTAATTTTCCAACCCCATTCTGTGGCAGCGATTTTGTTTCCTAGCCACAACTGGATTTGTAAGAAAACTCAAAGTAAGTGTTAATGACATGCTTCTGAGGTTGGCAGTAGTTCTGCTAAATCAAAATTAGATCTTAGCACACTTTTCTTTATCAATGTCACAAATCGGTAACATCGAGCCTCATTCAATGTAGAATATTTCTGTAACCCATACAAGTACAGGACAAATTTCTCTCCAGCAGTAAGCAATTCTTCTTTCAAACTTGTATAGTCCAGAAAAATCTCGGCCCAACTATGAGTCTCAGATGACAAAAGCATTTCCACTGCTTTTCTTTACCCTATGCCATTAAAACAAGATGTGGTGTCACAGCCGGTCAATGCACGGGCAAACAGCAGAAGTTGTCGGGATTTATTGTATTTTTCAATCAATGTTTGCAACTTGTATTTGGTTGTTAAAAAAACAGTACCTTCTCTTTCTTTACAAAAAAAAATATTTTTCCGTTCAGGAGAAAGTGCAACTAACAAAACAATTAAATCAGTATCTGAATCCACAACTACAACATCAGAACTCGTGTTTACTTGGTTGATGGCTGTCATTACAACGTCTACATTGACATCATGTTCTGCTGTTATCAAACTCAAACCATGATTTTTAAGTTCCGATGTTAGAGCTAGAGTCAAATTTTTTTATTGGTTTTGTTGCCTAAGAAGTCTTCTTTCGTAGTAGCACAAGCTGTGTTTTTGTCAAACACGATATCACAGGATGAATGTCTTGCTGTCCTCGCTCTTAATCCTTTATAGTAGGCTCTTCGGGATATCTGTCAAAAACAACAATAGCAGTCCTTCCATATTTATTTAGTATGTATCCACAGTAATTTTCTAGGACACCACCATACGTACAATACTTTGGCCATGGTGCATAATGAAGTAGGTAGGTATCCTCCATCCAAAACATAAGTACCATCTATGATACCAAACTTCTCGAAAACACCTTCCTCAAATATCTTCATCAAAGAAGATTCTGTACCTTTTCTAAGAGATACACCATCAAATATAGATGGTGGACGTGGTGACAATTCATATTCCCGATACAATCTTAATTTGCTGGGACTGTCGCAGACACACACTATACGGTTAAATAGCTGTTGGGAATTAACGATAACTTCTTTTGATCTAAATTTAACTGATTTATGCTGTAACTGGGTTTTTACTATGTCTTTCCTGTGGACTTTGAGTTCACCAAAATGTTTTCCTTTGATTTTGTCCACAGCTTTAAGTCCAATCTCATAAGCTTGATCACAATTTACCGAATCGTCACTTACAAATCCAGATTCCAAGGACACTAATTCCCCTGACAGCTTAGTGAATGGGTTGTGTTGTTGTAGCCATTTGGTAAACTTTTGTAAATCATGAAGATCTCTCTCTTTTCTTGACTCTCGTAGTTCAACATGTTGCTCATTATATTGTATTGATGTACCAAGAAAATCTTCAATGGCTTTGTGTACTCTGAGGAAGAAGGGAGTTCCAAGGACCTATTTTGAAAGAGTGCTGTCTGTTATGCCTGGTCCATGCGTTAGACCCCAATGGATTTCATGGGACGCATGAGGCCTTGTTCTATACACATGTCAGTCCATGTTCCAGACCAATATGTGCCCTTTCGCCTGACAGTAAAATATCCTTTATCCATAAAGTAAGCCAAGTCTTGCTTGGATAGTTTTGATTTAATTTTAGTAATTTGTTCAATGTACAATTAAACAGATTTTGCGTAGGGTGAGTGTCCAGCTGCATGGAAATAAGGTAGCATTTCAATGGTTGTATTTACGTGCAAATCCCAATTTCCAGATCTTTAAGCAAAAATAAATTCCATTATGAGGTGAATGCACTTTAGAAGGTTCACCCACAGTTTACTTGTTTGACTCATGCACTGCAGAATCTTCAAGAACATCTTGTTATTTTTGTTTGTTTCCAAGTAGTTCATTGGAACCTTTTTCTAAAAATTGCATGGCATCTGTTATGTTCTTTCATCACATTTACGATCGCACAAGAAGTTAAACTGTATGCTCGAATGCACCATGCATATGCATGTCCATTCATCATATGGTTTACAGTCGTTCGGCCATGCACAGAGGCCCATAGTTCTTCCAAACCACTTCCCTCCATGTTTTTGCCAACAGAACCTAAGAAGGACATGAGGAGATGAAATTCACCCAGCCTCAAAATACAGTCGAACCCCGTTACTACGACATCGGCAACTACGACAACAACGCAACTACGACAATATTCTCAATCCCCTTAAAAAAAAATTTTAAAAATTAAAATCGAAAAGTGCATTTATTAAAAATACTTTTTCAAGTAGGAAAGATATTTTAAAATACGTCTGTAAGCGTGCAATAATAATATAGGTGGTGTCCGTTAATAAGTAAGTCGCAGCTATTAAAGAAAAAAAATCGGCGAAAAACTCTAAAAACATCTGCTGAAATACATTTGCGTCGCGCACCTAGATAGGTAGGCCGCGCACCTGGTAAGTTAGTGCACACAACACCGAAGATAAGCAGGTAATGTTATGACGAATCTCTCTTCCGTCCTCTTTCTTCCTCTCCGTTTCTGCTCCTACTCACACCACGCGCACTGTCTACAGCCTACGCGTAAAGGCTGTTCACGGTAAAGTAAACACTTTTGAGCGCCTGGTTACTGTTTTCTCTCGGCCGATTTGCATTCTTCCGTCGCCTATTTATGATAAACATTTCCGTTTTTATATTAGACATAGCGTATATTTTAAACTGAACTAAAATTTTATGTCTGCGACCACTACAAAATATATTTATTGATTGCTGTTCTCATGGAAATGGTTTTGAAAAGTGTTGACTTTACCGTGAACAGCCTATAGCTTGCTCTGTACATCGACTGCGTGCGTAGCAACAGTGATAGCCAAGCAGCTCATGTTTTCCTCTTCAGCCCTTATATCCACCTTTGTGGTTCCGAGCAATGTCAGCTAATGAGAGGGCGACACAAAAAGAAACCCTTTGTTTGTCTCGTGCGTCGCCCTTGCCATTGTGTTTTTACACAGTTCGCGTGTAGCTTGGTTTTTGGATACATCTTGTGATATTGCATACGTTTCTTGGCTTTGTTTTATTGGATTTCGACTTTGGATTTTATTTGGAACTGACTGGATTGATTATTGACTACCTTTGTGCGCAATTATATTGGATTACAATTTTATTTACGATTTTGATTAAGTATTTTGGTCAATTGTTGACGAACTTCTGAACGTTTACCGGATATGACTTCCACTTGCTTTTATAAGATGAGCGGAACCAAGCGGAAAATGTTGACACTTCTGGAGAAGTACATACCAGATGATGAAGGAAGTGGAGGAAGGCAAGACGACCAAGTTGGAGATTGCACGGTGTCACAATATTCCGACTTCAACACTATTCACTTTGTTGAAAAACAAAGATGCCATCATAAACGCTGTAGAGAAGGAAGGACACTGTGTCAAGGTCAAGAACCTTCGTGTGTCTGACAACCCTGACTTGGTGAAGGCGGTGTTTGACTGGTTCACACAAAAGCGGGCGCAAGGTGTGCCTATTAACGGGCCTTTGATTTTGGAAAAGGCCAACACCTTCGCATTAAAAATGAAAATTGAAGGGTTCAAGGCTTCAAGGGGATGGCTCGACCGTTTTAAGAAATGCCACACCATCTCCATCCATAACGTTTGCGGCGAAAGCAGGTCATTGCCAGTAGATGCCGTTGATAACTGGTTGCCTGTACTGCAGGGGAACCTCAAGGACTACGATCCATGCGACGTTTATAACGCAGATGAGGCGGGCATGTTCTACAACATGTTGACAAGCCGGACACTTGCTGTGAAGGGGGAGAAATGCGCGGGTGGCAAGAAGAGTAAGGAGCGCCTCATTGTTCTTGCCTGTGCCCTGCAGCCCATGGACCAGGGCGTGATCAAAGCCATAAAGGTGCACTTCGCCAATCGACGGGTGGCAAGCATGGTGAGGGACCTTGACCTTGGGCGGGACATCAAGAAGTGGGATGTTTTCACGGCGATGCACGAAATTGCAAGGGCGTGGAATTGCATCAGCGCGGAGACAATCCGTAACTGCTTCCGGCATGCCTACTTCGTTGTCGGCGAAGCCCCGTTACCTGCTGTTCTGGCCGCAGCGGATGCTGAGGAAGACGCTGACGACCCCGGCGTGATGGACGTGTGTGATGCCGAGCCCCAGCCTGGCCCGTCCTCGGCCCCACAACCTGGCCCGTCGCCTGCCCCCGAGCCTGGACCGTCGTCGGCCCCCCAGCCTGGACCGTCGTCGGCCCCCCAGCCTGGACCGTCGTCGACCCCCCAGACTGGCCCGCCAGCTAATCTCCAACTCGGTGCCGCTTATGTGGCTCCATGCAATGAGACTACGTGGAAGAGGCTTGCCCCGGACTGTATGTATGAAGAGTTTCTGTGCGCAGATGACGACGTGGCAGTCTGGGGCGAACGCGGCGATGACGACTTCGTCACTCAAAACAACTCGTCTGATGAAGGGGAGAGTGAGGAAGAGCCAGCAAGGCTGCAGCCTTCCAGGGAGGCCTGCTTGAACGCGCTACAAGTGTTGGAAGAACTGTTTGCTACTGACCCGGACCCTCCAATGAACGTCAAAGACAGCTTCGAATCCCTCCAGCGTTATGTAGCGCGGAGAATGTGCAAACAGAAGCAGGCCACAATAAAAGATTTTTTTAAAAAATAAATTTTATCGAGAATAACATAGAATCGCACGACAGTTTTTTTTCTGCACATTGCGTTAGATATGTTGTGTTATATCTGAGCTTTAAAAAATAATAGACTTCAGTTACTAACTTTGTGTGAAACTGTGTTTATGTTATGTTTTTTCGTTGCCGCGAACTGACTTCAGAACTGTACCAGATTAAAATGCATGTCACGGAAATGTATTGTGATTGGACACATTTAATTTAAAACTTTGCTCCCGGGTTTATAATATAATTTGTGCAACAGAAATTGCTTGCAGTGTGTAGAAAAATTTCCTTTTCCCGTCGTCCTTAATCACCGTGAACGAACTATCAAAAAGTGCCAGCTTATTACAGAAGGGCCCAAGCTACGCTTGAGGCAAACATGACCAAATAAATTGCGGCCCTTTACATCAGTGCAACAGCCATATCTAATATATAAGTATAAGTACACTTCTTGGCAGTTATTAATTTTCTGTACTGCATGTGTTTAAGGGCCATAATTAACTGTTTACCATTTGTGCACAATATGTGACAGTTTCACATGTGTATAATGTGATGCGTTAATCACCTACTGTTTTGAGAGTCTACTTATAATTTTTAAATAACAAATGATAAATCCAATATTATTGTGTACACGTCTACAATTTTTAATTTATATTCACTGCTTTTCATAGTTGTAATTTCGGGAGAAAATACACCCAGTAATTGCGCAATGTTTTTTTTTTTAATTTCAGCGTGATCGGGAAACATTTTTGCTTTAATAGAACAAAATTGTAGAAAATGTTTAGGCACTTTGTATATTACTTAATCAAAAATAAAGATGCCGTACAATTAAAATATTACAAAGTTTCATTTCACAGTGATTTTGCGTAACAACACGCTGAAAATATATTATAGTGCGCTAAAAAATTACCGTTGCTACATTCAACACTTCACTTTACTACGCCCGACACCAAAAATATGTCGCGTTACATTCACGCAACTCATTTTCCTTGCCGACAAGAAGTTGTGTTTATATTTCTGTGGTTTATTTTCATTTTCTAGTGAGCAGAGAAGTCGAATTAATACGTCTGGGGTAGGTATTGTTTTTATTTTGGTCTGCATGCAGTCTGCAAGTTACGTCGCGCACTGTAAATTTTTCGTGATTTTGAAAAAATGGGTTTATTATACTGTACAATCCTGTAGAAGTATTTAACGTAACAGAAATATAAGTATCGAGCGTTTAAACACTTTACAGTCATAACATATTTCCAGTACGCAACACTAATATTATACTACACAGACAGGCAGTCGCCAGTCAGGCACGAGCTGTGCGGTAAAAGCTAATGGCGCATGAAGCGCCCCAGTGGACAGCTCAGAAACTAAGACTTATAGCTCTGTCAGAATGCGCTACAGTACAAGCTCTTTAGTTGCCGACGCTTGGCACAGAGCGCAGCACACTCGAGTCGATATTCGTCACTCGTGCTGCGGGCCTCGTGCCATCGCCGTTTTCAATTTTATTTCTATCTTTCAACACGAATTGGGGAGGGTATTATAGGCTTATCTAGTATCAAAATCTTCAGAAAAAGTCTGCATTTAATATAAAAACATTACTTTGTTTTAAAAAACTGTGTTATTAATGAGAGTAACACTGATAAACGGTATTAGAGCAAGAAAAACACCGACTTGAACAAAAAAAAATTTTGTTTTAGGGGTTAAAAATGGGAATTTCGGCAACTACGACAACGACGCAATTACGACAAAATTCTCGAGAATTATCGCTTGTTGCAGGTGCGGGGCTCCACTGTAATTTTTGATATATCACTACTGCTATCTGCTGATGCTACAATTTCAGATGTCTTAAGAAACAACAGTTGATCAAATGTCACAATACAGGCACGATTGTGTGTCTTGCACTGTTCTGAAGCATAACAGAGAGCAGAAAAAATTGCAGATGGATTGCTGGGGTCCAAGTTTATGAATGGTACTCCTAATACATATGTTGTCTCACACTTTTCTCTGGTACTCTTCGCAAAACTCGTGAATCCATTCCACCCAGGCTGGGTGTTTGAACCAGCAAACCACATAACATTGATGGAAAACCTCGTGTGATGCAATTCGCAAGTAATAGTATCTCTAGCAGCTTTCAAGTCAGTTACATCTTCAACTAAAATATTGGACAGTCCACTCCGGAGGTTTCTCTTCCCATAGGAGAATACGCATCGTTTAGGGGTTAGCTTTTCCTGATATTCTTTTGACCTTTATCTGTGTTTCAACACATGTGCTGCGTGCAATACATTGAATCCCACCCATTGCGTGGAAACAGTTCACCACGTCCAGTGTTCGTACATTGACATCCGCAGTTTCGGAAACCAATCGAATAAATGCTTCATTACTAATTTTTGGGGATCCTGCATTTATGAGAGAAGTCATATAAACAGAAACTTCATTGTAAGAAACACAGACTCCCATTGCTGAAAGTAAGTCAATCAGATGTTAAGATCCATAAAGCCAGCTTGAACAGGGGACAGAAATGACCTTGGCTGACAGCACTAATTACCACACGGTTTATTACAGCATATTTTCTTTCATCAATTTTTCATTTCAGAGGCTTTTTTTTTTTCTTTTTTGTAACTCTGAAACTTTCTGGAACCATGTTTTCACCTCCAGATCCAATCTCTTCTAAGCTTGGATATTTACGTGAATTGTATTGCATTTTTGAATGTCCTCTTTAATTATGTCTTTAATTATGTCTTTAATTATGTCTGCAGCAGCTATGACTATTCTCATTCGTTTGGCAGCAGAATCCCTTACTTTATTGATGTACACTGATCAATAAGTTTATTGGCCGTATCGGATGAACATACAACATTTACTCTTCCAGTAATATTAGATAGAAATAACCGGTCCTTAAAACATGCTTAAAGAAGATTTCTTAAGTGTTTATCAGTGTAAGCATCGTGCAGATCTGAAAATTACTTCATTACGCTCTGTAGTTCTTGTATAGTAAACTGACACTCATCTGTATTATTGATGTATTCGCAAAGCCTATCAAAAACTTCGCCTAGTTCTTCGGTTTTCGCCTTCCAACTGTATCTTTGCATGGTGTACTTTTCAATAAGTCCCTATAACAGTATTTATGATACAGTGCTTCAGCTGCCACTAGGTCACAAACATTAAGAAGCCTACATTTTACTCTCTCCGCCCAGCATAACATTGTTCATTGCAGTTTGTTATGACATGTTCTCTGATTTCTAATGTACAGACTATATGGACAGGTTTTCTGCGATATTGCGGCCACTTTGAACCAACCATTGCTGGTTTTCTGCAGATAAAACAATCTTCTTTAAAATCAAATTTCGCCCCAGAGCTTCTTAAAACAGAAGATGTGAAAGGTGAAGATCTTCATGTTTCTTTTTGCTTTATTGCAGCCCTAATATTATATGGACGAGTATATTTCTGCCTGCATGATTTGTGAGCAGTAATTTTTGTTTTTCCTCGCAACCTCTCATGAAGTCCATCGTCTAATTGTAAACATGCTTAAATAATGGTTTCTAGCCCCCTCTCAAATAATATTGTATCGCTATTGTTTCCACAAAAAATACACATACTGTATTTGAGCAAGAAATACGTATTGCAATTACTGAAACAAAAGAAAATATATTATTTAAAAATAATGAACTGTACCTTGAAATTACAGGCGATGTAATAAAGTCTTCTTTAATTAACACACGGAACTGCCACGGGCTGCTCAGAAAGCAATGTATATCTGCACAACACAGGTGTAAGCCAAACACTAACAGTTCTAGCCCTATATTCACGGCAGCTGTCTCTGTTTATATGTGTCAGCAATTTATCTTGTGATGGCATCACCATGTTCTCTTGTGCTTCTATTCTCCCTCTTGCACTCTGCTGTTAGTGGCACGAATGTAGGTTGTGGATGAGTTTAGTAGCGATAAGAGAAGTGCGTCGTGCACCAGACAGTGCTGCTTTCTCGTGCCTCCCCGGCGCTATCATCACACATTAATTAATAAAGCTCTATACCAATATATGCAGAAAACTGTAAACTATACGTTTTATGAGCAAAACACTTACTTTTTCCATGCATTCATTAAAAATTATCAAAAACTATTAGGTGTACCGTAAATATGATAACGAACAATTTTGTAGATCATTTAATGATGAACAAAACAAGAACAAGTGTAACATGATACGGCCATTATTAACAGAGATATTGTCTGTTCCATAAATATGGGCAATTTTGACCTTTAAGGGCATGCTGGGGGGGGGGGGAAGCTTCAAGGGGATTTTTGGGGACTTTGGTGAAAATGTTCCTCTGGTAGTGGACTATCAGCAGAA
Organism: Medauroidea extradentata; assembly: GCA_003012365.1. NCBI lineage: Eukaryota > Metazoa > Arthropoda > Insecta > Phasmatodea > Phasmatidae > Medauroidea > Medauroidea extradentata. Next base: position 4,773 of record PNEQ01026256.1, on the reverse strand, counting down.
TAAAATTCAGCTTTACCGTAATTATTTTCGAAGTTTGAGGTTTCGGGATCTACATTGACTGGGCTACTGGTTCAGTGATGAATAATTCCACATCGATCCTAGGGGCCCGAGTCTGAACTACTGTTAACAAATGTGATATATCATATACCACCTGCTCAATTTTTCACTAACAAAATTAAAAATTTGGGGTGCGGGACAGCTGTGACAAGGACTGTACTTTCCTTAGTAAATATAAACATCCTATGAAACTGAACTACTTGGCCTTTCTCCTTCGTGAGATTGCCTTGTGTATTAACCTCCTGATATCCAATAAAAGGTGAGCTACATCGGCCTTTCCCCAAAATATTAATGAGAGACTCACTGTCTAGCACGTAGAGTTCTTCCTTGTTGGCTCACTCAGTAGTCACTCACTGGGTTGAGCAAGCTCTATTATTAACTACTCTAGAAGGATAGAAGGTAACAAACACTAACTTAACTTCTCATGCTCTCTATAAAGGACAGTCTAGAGAAATGCACTGCTCTCCCAGTTAGCAATTGCAGCAACCACAACACCTAGGATTCAGGTCGGACATCAAGCTACACAGAATGAAGCAGGTAAAGTGTGAAGTAAATGGCCTAACCACACTTTGAATAGCTACATTTGGTAATTTTTTTTCCTAACCTACCCTAACTACTATGTTATGTGTGAGGCCCGGGGAAGGAGCGGGACTAAGTGCGTCTCAGGGCTGAGCCCCATACACCTACAAGGGGGAAGTTTCATGCAGAGGAGGCATGCATCGCGGCAGAGAGGGATTGGGGCCATGTCTACCTCACTAAGTGTACCTATAGCTAAGCCATAATCTAAGAAGAGAGAGGGAAAAACCAGCATAGTACCGTAAAAACCCTCTCGACAGAATAGGAGTGTAACCACTCAGCAGTTACATGCATTAAAAATAAAAATGGCACTGGAAAAGTAGGAAGGTCCAGGTTGTTAGTAGAGTTGTGAAGTAAGAGAGCTACATTTGGTAACTTAACCTAAGTCTGATGAATATTTTTTTATTTTATGTAATGTAGTTTTTATTATTTATTTTCCACTTTCTCTTATGTACAAAAATTCTGCCAGTTGTAGCAAAGGGGTCGCGCAGTAATGGCGGGCAAGTGAACAGAAGTTAGCATTATGGTGTCACAAACAAAGTTTAAGTATCTGCAGACCAGCTACCAGGTCAAAAATTTTAATGGTGCGTCTTCTGGTTATTATGTCTACATATGTGATACTATTTTACATTTGATGATGATACTGAAAAACTTAGGATGGAAGTTTCTTTTTTCTTGGCTGCCACGTACTACCTATTAATGAACGCGGAACTGTAGACTGTGTCATTCTCTTTTTTCTGTAAATAAAAATATAAAAATTAATTATATTTGTCTACCGACAACACCTTCGACTTTTCTTTTTATCTAAACCCATGAAATAAACCCTAGATAATAGAGGATACTAGGCAGACTGAAGTTAATACACTGCACAAAGGAAATTGTACCATTACATACATTTGGTGCAGCAAGTGGGACGTCAGGCAGAAAGTACAGTAATTAGCAAGGACACGTTATGGAAAAGTGAAACGGAACTTCTAGAACTTCAGGTAACATCTGGAACTTCAGTGAGCCCCCAACACCTTGCTAGCCAACGCATCCCGCCTACCAAGCTGAAGGTAGAGAATTATGAGAAAAGGCAGGTAAGCCGGGCACTGCCAAGATCCACACCACTGCAGCCATCTTGTCTATATTAAGATGTTCCGTTAGCATGTATCACTACGCTTCGAACACAAAGTATACAATAATAAATGAGTATCCGCATGAGTAAATATGTGGCCACGAATATGATGTATTTTTGTAAATCGCACCATGGTGCCACTGAGGAAATGTAAATATTTGGATTAGTTTGTCGAATGTTTAAAATATCTGTGAATGTCAGTTATTTTCCGTCTCTTAGTGTTAAACTTTAAATATCCTTGAAAATGGTAAAATCTGTTAAATTATATTATATTTGTAAGTAGAAATAACCTTCTTATCCGCTCCGATTATTTCAAGAAATCGTTTTAAAAAATTCACTATTAAAAACTGCTACAATACAGTACTTTGAAAGACTATAAAAGTAAGATGACAATGTGAAGGTAAGAAATCACAACCAACATACCATGCTGAGAGATCCAACGTAACGGCCACCAATGATGTAGTTGTAGAAGTATTGCAACACAAAGTACCAAAGCAGTGAACCCCACACTGTAATGTGGTTGAACACTGTCCAGTAAGATGTATCGAGGGCAATCTGGGCAGTGACTACAATCACCAGGATGGTCGCGACCACGCTACCCAGCAGCATGTGGTCTGACAGCACGTAACCCTTCGGGGACACACCGTCCTTGTAGGTGCCTGCAACAAATCAACAACAGCTTGGTATCAACAACGTTGATTGAGCACAGCATGGCAACCCTACTCTGTTCTTTGTCCTGGTCACCTACAGCAGCACATTGTTACACTCAAGCATACATTTGTGATATCATAGGCAATAGGCATGACAGCTGAACGCATTTCAGCTGAGCTCCAAATAAATTCCAAATATTATGGTTTAATGTACATAGTTGCTGAGAGACTGAAATAAAGCAATATTTAAAGAATAGGTTTTACTATATATCCCCTTAAGATATTTGCCTGAGATATCTCAGGCTGTAAATCAGTACAAAGAAGGAAGAAAAAGTTAAAGAGGGAAAAAAAAAAACTATTTTTTTAAAGATGGCTACTTTTATTGCCTAAAACATGTATTTATTATTAAATGTGTTAAAAAACCTTTAATATTTTTTGCAGACCATAACCACCTATAGCTGGCCTGACAGCTTGAAACTATGTAGCTCAACTGGTATATAAATAATGAGACGAAACAACTGTGTTTATAGCTAGTGACGTCGAGAAGCTGTCATAAAGGTCCTATGTGTGGGCTCTGATTGACTAATTTCTGCTGAATTGTTGCTGGATATTCGCACCAACATTTCAAGTCGCACATAATTTGCTTTGATAAGTTCACACTGTTTCTGGGTGCAGGGTCTTTTGCTCTTTACTTACGTGTGATCAATAATCAACATGAGCATTTGTAGATTATTATTTTAAAGTCAACCATATAAAACGTTTTCGTCCCCTATGTTAAGGTGGACTGTAATATACTGTTGACAAAGTACATTGCCTGTGTCGCTCAATCCCACTAGCACTACACTATAAAAACTACCCGGGCACAACTACAACGTATTTTCCTCATTTCATAGTTGCCAACTACCTGCCCTCTCAAGACACTTGCCTGTCAAGTAAAAATGGTTTCACAAAGCCATCTTTGAGTCAACCTATCAGTGTGCTTGTTTCAAAATTCTGTCTTCTCTCATTATGCCTTGGCTTGGCTTCCCCACACTTACGTAACAAGTACAGAATAATAATTATTTTGTTTACATTCTGACAGGATTATAATTTGCATATTTATTATCAACAGTGTTAACTTGCTTTGATGGGAGTTGCAATATTTGTGTGTTTACTTATGTTGCTCATCATAATTTTAGTTCTATGCTATATACTTATTTAATATTGAAAGCACCCCGTTCATTTTATTTCTTTTAAATTTTATTTAGTGATAAAATGTAATTTTTATTGTCTTAGGTACACGTTAATATTTATTTTATTTTCTGGATGGGTAATTTTCGCTTTAAAGCAATTATGTTTCAGTTTTTTTCCCGTTTCTCTATGGCGGTGAGACGGGAGAAGAAAGGAAAATTGTATCATGTTTTTAATAATCATCTCGAAAGCTACAACCAACTCATTTATTAACATTCCACTTACACAAAGAAATCACAGTCCGCCTGCACATGTTGCCAACCTCTCGCTCCCATCTTTACTTCCATACCATATTTACTTCCCTATTACACCTTCCCTTTCCAACAAACACATTCTCTGCTACACCTTCCCTTTCACATAAACAAAAACTTATCGTATATAGTCCTTAAGGTATTGTGGTGATTTTGCTGTACGCTTTGTACGGTCATTACCATTACTTAACATCCTCTCCTCTTCAGGTCCACTTTGGTCCATCCTGTCTGTATCCACCACTGATTGTCCTGTATCTTTATGGTTCTCCATCCTCCCATCTTCAACGTGAGATGGCTTAACATGCTTAGTGTTTCTCCGAAACCTATTGCCCTTTCTATCTTCCACAATCACTGAGCGGGGACTCTCATGAATGTCCACCACTAAACCTTGTGACCATTCATTTGAGTCGCCCTTTAAGAATGCTACCTGTTGCCCCCTGTGAAAGATCTGATGTGACTCTCGTGCCGTCTTATCATAATTGTGTTTATTTATAGTGTCCCTTTTGGCCTGATATTCTTGAAAATTACTGATCACCTTAGGAGTCAATTGCTCCTCATGTATCGGCAATACTGATCGTGTCAATCGACTGAACAACAGTTGAGAGGGCGAGTATGGGGACCCCATAACCGGTGTGTTTCGATACTCTAATAGAGCGTATTGCAGGTCAGTGTTACTTTCTTTGCATTTACTCGAAATCTTCTTCGCTATGCCCACAAATCTCTCGACAAAGCCATTTGATTGCGGGTAGCGAGGACTGGACGTAATTACCGAAAAATTCCACTCCTGCGCAAACCGCTGGAACTCATAAGAGTTAAAAGGCATATTATCTGCTCTAATTACTCTGGGCACCCCATGAGTAGCAAACACTTCCTTCAGTATTTTAATGATTGT
>PNEQ01026255.1:0-19576 GCA_003012365.1 Medauroidea extradentata | reverse complement strand
GCTTACTTCGCCACCCGTTTCTTCTAATCAGATATAGCAACTACTTCACAGATCATGTTCTCCTGGTGAACTGAAACTTTTCCTGTCTGTCTTCACTTAGTTTGTAGCGGTGGTGCGCGAAGTGTATGCGCAGTAGTTTAAAATCTTATTTTGACTCGAATAGCCCCGTGACCCAAATAACCCCACCCTACCCTATCGTTGCAATGCAATATTTTCATACATGACAAGTTATAGCCTGCGACATCATGGTTCAGTGAGAATTGTTTCGTTTCTTTAAGTCGATTGGTTTTAGTTTCTTGTGTAAAACCGTTTAATGAAAATTTCTGCTTTTACTTGCCACTGTACACAAACCATGGAAGCTAGACAATTTTCATTACTGCAAAAATAGTCACGATATATGTCTACAAAACAAACAATACCTCGTACAAATATAACTATTTATAAATAAACAATTTTAATACTGCGTATTGCATTAAGGGGCGGTTCATTACAATGTTTTATTATTTAAAACTTGTTTTTATTTGTACAAGGTATGCTTTGCTTAGGCGGCATATATTGTGATTATTTTTACAGTAACGAAAAATGTTTGGCTTTCATAGTTTTTTTTTCACGATTACATACAATATTCAACATAAAAAATGTTTTATGCGTTAAAGGAAAACAAAATTATTTACCGAAATGAAAAAAATTCTCACTGAAGAAGAGTGCCATTAACTATGATATGACGTGCATAAAAAGCACATTGATACATTTTTGTATTTTTCAAATATTTTTCAAAAAATTAGGTATTTTTATATTAAATTCATTACTTTTTTTAAACACAAAAATCAAGTCACTGCGGATTGTAAACATATAGTTCCAATGTCTATGGCACCGTTCTTCAATGCAAATTTTTCCTTTCTGTAAATTAGTTGATTTTCCATTAATGCATAAAACAGTTTTTTTTGCAAATTTTGACTTTTATGTGGTATAATACAAGAACTATGAAAGCTAAAAAAGTTTCGTCACAGCAAAAAAAAAAAAATTGTCACAATATACACCTACAAAACAAACCATATCTCGTATAAAAAAAAATTCAAACAATTAAATTTTTCAGTTAACCTCCCCCTTAAGATAAATTGCAGAGATTTTAGTTTCCAACTAATTTGTATAAAAAGAAAGTAAGTAGTGTGCAAAGATAATAACGCAAGTGAACTGGAACATAGATTTCAATGCATGGTTTCAATTTGTATCGTATTAATTTTGATTATTTTAAAATTAAACTATCTCTATCTGGGTATTGTAGACTGTTTAACATACACAAAGAAAATACAAAATTTTATCATGACTTCTGTGCACTTATAGGTGATTGGTGATAAATTCCGCACTCTTGAAGCCTTGGTAACTTTTCCTGATAGCCAATTTAAATTATCCTGTCATTGTTAAACTAAACATGACATCCTATGTGATGATCAAACTATATATAGATTGTATTGTATTCAAATGCCGGCCTCTGAGACCACGGTAAAACTAACTTTTTCTTGTTATGATGAATTACGATCGATCGCATATTAGATGCGACGCGAAGGGTGCAATGCGACACTGAAAAATCTCGTTATAGCGAACACTAGTTCATCTGGCTCGCGAAAATCACTAAAAATATTTAAAATGTTAATTATTACTTGGCAATACATACTACGCTGAGAAAAAGGATATGTCGGAACAACCAAATAAATAACTTTGACATTTATTTGGTTTTCGCAAATAAATTATGGATGAACAAAACAAGGGACAGTTAAGTTAACTGTTACAGTTTGTCTGATTTGGCCAATTAATTTTGTTGGAATGTTTGTTTAAAACAAACACATATTTGGTTGAGTGTTCTTAATCGTTTAAAACACATTGCATGCACTACCTCTTTTTTTTGAAACTGCATAAATAATAGAGTTGAGTTTAAAATTGCCATTCATGTTTGACATTACAATACTATTAATTTAAATCAACCATACATTTGTTCAAATATTTCTATATGGTAAATTTAATTATATGGTCTGCGTCACACATTACAAGAAACTTGGTTGGTAGTAAACTGTTTGACCGCGGCGGCCCAACGGTTTTGGTGACAATCACTTCACCACACAGATGAAGAAGTAAAAATGCTGCTACGTTCCTAGGGATTCGAGAGGTTAATACCTGTTTTCGAAGGTATGTAAAGTTATTTTACAAGTTCATCTTTCCTATTGTGGATAAGGAATGTTAACAGTGATGATTAACAATGTTTCAAAAGTTATTAAGACTTCCAATTTCCCGCCTTTGTTACTTAACACCTAAGCAATAAAAGCTATTTTGTTATTATGTACATATGCTATTAATTAGTAGATCGCTATTAATACTTTTGATTACTGTAAATTTTAAAATAGTCCTCTAATTTTTTACAGTACTAAATTGAGTTATGCCCATGAAGGTATAGTAGTTAGGCTAAATCACAATCACAGTTCAAGTTTAAATAAATTAAAATAATTTGATGCTTGAAGAAAACTGTGTTTAAAATTGCAGTTTTAGCGAAATTTGGTGCAGACCTATAGTGAATTTTGCGTGTGAAGCGCTAAAATAAATGTTTTCCCGCACCCTTTAAGGCCCTAACCTAAAAAAATTCAAGAATACTGGCTGAGATAAAATAATTTATCTAACGTTCTAGCTAAACAGTTAAATTATTATTCTATGCATTACATACTTGCCTTAACAAAATTATTTAGTCAAAATAAAATACCTTGATATTCAAGCCAAACAACTGCAATATTATCTTAGCAGTGAATTGTATCTGATTTAACCAAATCATTTGGTTGAAAGCAACATGTTAATACTCAAGTCAAACACATGCATGATTATTTTGACACTGTCATATTGTTGATTTAACCATTCGACTTGGTTCTACCAAACAAGTGAACCAACGTGAGCCAACCTGTATGCAAGTTCTTACCAGTAATATACTGGCTGTTGGAACAACCAAATAATATCAAGTAAATAATTTGTTTAATTGAACGTATACGTTTGTTTGCAACTATTAAAGTATACCATTTGTTGTTTCGAACAAATCCTGTGCTAATTTACCAAATATTTTTCTCAGTGCAACTTCTTGCATTTGCAGTTATACGTGTTTACAGGTTTTAAATTTTTTCCGTCGTTTATTCGTAAAAGTGTTGTGACTTACTTAAATAACAAACAAACATCTGTCATAAAATAAATTAATGCGATCGACTACCAACTCAACATATCGCCAACATTTGGGCACGCAACTAAATTCCATTCGTCAGATTTGTCGAGTTCGCGACGCGAGATAAATAAAAATACTTCCGCCCCGGAATCCGCGTGGCTTCGCGACTTTCGTCGCGCTTACATCATGGGAGCCTCTACGCTGATTGGCTGGCACGTTATTTTAATCGTGCCGCGTCTGTCGCGGTATTGTAAATCCAGCATTGTTCTAGACAAGACGGTTTACACATGTGCTAACTTAACCAGAACTCTGGTCGCGTGATGATTCAGTTAGTTCTAAAAGCGGCAGTTGGAACAGGGGCTGTTCGTGACTGGAAGGGCAGCGCCGGCCGCCCTGGTGGAAAACAGCATCTTTGCCGGCCTACCGCCGCCTCGCCGCGCCGCGCCGCCCCCATCAATCTTCGCCGCCCCCGACAACTTAATATACCCGATTACATCGACCCGACAGCTCACTGCGGACAAACACGCCTTTTATTTTACACTCGGCTTGGCATCCACCAGATAACCGTCGTGATTAATGACCGTGGATTGCCAATTTCCACAGCCCCGCTGCAGAACTTTGCTTGCCTCTCAGGCCTCCCCACCCTTCAGAAAATGTTCCAGTAGTTTTGGAAACTTTTCAAGAGGGGCTTCGCCTTCTGTCAGAAGTGCTCCTTCACCCCTCCCACCTCCACGAAAAAAAACTTTACGTCGACACTCAATCCCATTCGATTGCATTCGCAATGAAACAGTGCAACCCCTGAGAGAGCCCAGAAACACTTTACGGGACAGTAATTTACGTCTCACTACCTCGTGGTTAGATACAGTCTACAGTTGTGTAAGTATACAATGTTAACATAATTGCCAACAAACTGTAGTGTATTTATCGTACTCTTGTATAATGGTGCACGTTTCAACACGTGCGATCAGTTATAGGACAATCCACACTTGTTGTGTATTAGAACTGTACAGTAAAACTGGGCCTGTTAAAGATGGAACAGTGCTTGAAAAGAACAATAGCCAATATCGACACAAAACTTCAGAGTTAATTTATATCACGTTGAAACCAAGCAAACAGTAAGTTATTCTCGCGATTTTCCACTCTCTCTACTAATTTTTACAGAAGACTAACGGTCCCAATGATTTATAATGCATTATTGTATATGGTGTCACTTGAATTATTAGACTTTTGTTTAACACCTTCAATAAATTAAAAACACTCTTTAAAAAGACTGCATTTACTAATGTTTTCTAAAAATTCATTTTGTATTCATTATGTATTTTGAGAAGTATTCTTTTTAAATTGTTTTTACCTGACATCCGTATTAGGCCATAATACGCAATTCATGCCAGTGCCCGGTACTCTAAAGTATACTATTGCTACTACTAATGGTATGTTGACAAAGTCTCGTGCGTAGCGTAGAAATTCCGGGGAAATTATTTAGTAAATATGTAAAAACGTCATTATCATAATTCGTAAATTGACATACATGAATAATGGGAATGGAGACATTCGGTTAGTGCTTGACAGCGACGATTTTAATAGTTATATTGAACGACACTATTTTAGTATCGCGCAACAGAAAATGATGGTAAATTGAGTAAGAAATACTAACATACCAACTGAAATGCAACAACGCGCGATATGTCTATTAGCCTCTATACCGTTCATGGTAATCTAAGAACTAAAACATACGTTTCCTTAGATTTCAGGAATCCCTCTAGAATCTGTTAGCGGGTTTTAAAACACCGTGTTAATTATTTGTATAAACAAGATGCTTTTATTATATGTATCGGGACAACCAAGTTATTGACATAAATCTAACTTAACTACTGATGGACTATTATAAAAATGTTTAATGACCGTAAAGAATCGAACCCGGATCGCTGTGGTACGCGACAAAGTATGTTTAACACACTTCCACTGTCCCTTTAAATTAATTAATATTAAGAAAAATGTTTTAATATATCGTATATAAATTTGGGCGTATATAGATACATAAACAACTTTTCATCTTAAATGTGCGTACGCAACATATTTCAGTGTCTGAAAGTTGAGTTTTAACGCAGGGATATTATTATAAATTTAGCAATATATCTCAATAAACATGATGTAAAGGACCTAAAGACTCATAACGTGGTAAACTTTCCACTCAACATTAATATTAAGGGATGAACAAGCCCTTGGAAACCTATATTAAATAAAACAATATATTTTTTGAAATGCCGGTGACGACTACAAATTAAAATAGTAATACGATTCTGTGTATACTCATAATTGTTAATGAGATCTTTAACGTTTCAATTAATCACAGTTTGTTTATATGGTTGGCCTCATTTTCATTGCATACAGTTTTTTAGGACAATCTAGTGTCCCAAATATTTTCGTCAAGAAACGCATACTGAAGTTAGGGCATGTACTTGATATTTATTTTTTATTATTTTTCGCACAATCGTACAATGCATAAAACAGCTCTCATTCGGATAACATTAACTACTGAGTAACAGCAATCGTTAGTCAGTGAGAAAATAGCGTGCTCTTTTAAAAGGAGAGTTCCGAGAAGATGGGACAGAGGTACAGTAACGAGGAATAAATGCAACACGTAAAAAACAGACGCGAACTGAAGGAACGTATACGTATGATTATAAATTTTGAGCGGAATCAGAGAGGCGTTTTGCCTTCCAGAACCAGCAGTGGAGGTGGTAGGAGTTGGAGTTTAGAATCCTTACGTAAAGAAGAGATGTGCGACGGGCCAATAAAACGAACTCGGAGCTGTAAAAGATATGGGAGGAAAGCGAGCGACTGGGATGAAAGAAAGATATTTCAAAAGGATGTCGATGCCATTCAAAGTGGTTCCGGCTCGTTGAAATGAAATGTTTGTCTGCTATGCTTTTTTTTTTTGCCTCCTTGTGAAATGAAGTCGGATGCGTATGAGTAAGTAGGTAGTAAATATAGCAGTTGTTTCTACCCCGGGAAGTAGGCTTACGTTCTTCAGTGAAGAGCTGTTTGACGTCGCGAAGATGCTAAAAAGGCAGTCTCACTCCTTTCCTTAGATTTCAACTGATTTGATACGACACTCGACAAGACCTTCACTAGCCTATCTCTGTAAACCTAACAGACATAACAGGTAATTTCATGCAAATTCCTATGTAGGCCACATTATTACGCTTTCAGATTTCGGCAGGCGTGTATGTCTTTACCATTTGGGGTTTATTATTAACACATTTTATACTGAAAACACATCGAAAAATTGCAAGAAAATTATTTTTCTGTGACACTAGTTCAAATTGATAAATTATAAAATACAAATGGAAACGGCGAATATCAAGTTCTCATATGTGTGCATTTTTATGAACCTACGGTATATGCTGTCGCGTATTACATTTTACTTCAAACAAGGAGATAATTCGATTAAGGAAGTTCTTTCACTGACTTTAAAGGAAGAATTTCCATTTAAAATGCAGTATGGTTAACAAAGTGATTGCATTTAAATATATTATGTTTAATTTTTACGTATATCTGCATGGTTTTACGAACATTAAGAGGACTGTGTACTTAACCGTTGGACCGGTGTAGTGGCGTTTTTAGACCAAAATTGCTGAATTTATTCTTATTGTTGTTATCTATGAAAAGAACACCCACTATAAACTATAGATGCCACGTTTTGAACATTCAGTATGCTTGTTAGAAACATGATTTTGGGGCCTCTGGAAATGGCTAAAAACAGCTGTTTTAGACTGGTGTCCGAAAATACTACCTGAATCTGTAAATTTGAATATATGGTCTGTGCATTGGTCTTTACTTCATACTACTCAAAAGCAAAATTTTAGCGACACCGCTTACAGTCCCATAGGAAAATAATTCTACTGAAACATTGCACGCCAGTTTAGCGCTGCGAATAGAGACCATGTGCCTATCGTCGAGCGTGGTACTCTGGCACTTATCGTTCCGCTGTTCCCGCGCTTCAAACGCGGAAATTTGAAACCTGTACACACTACTCTTAAACAATGAGGTAGATACTAATGAAATGTTTTTGTAAATGTATAATATATATATGTGTGTGTGTGTGTGTGTGTGTGTGTAGGTGTGTTGGTGTGTGTGTGGGTTGTTGTGTGTGTAATTTTAATTATTAAATTTCCTATGAATATCAGATACAAACTAAATTACAATCGGAATATCAAATAAAAAAACATTTAATCTCTATATGTACAGTATTTTTATATTAATAAACAAATTTCACACGAAAACATTTTTTTCCGATTAACTGTAAGTAGCTTTAAATAATTTAAGTGCTTAGTTACGTAAACTAGCAAAACGCGCATACATAGTTAAAAATAAGATGTGTAAAGTTGAGGTCATTTTTACTCCATAGCATGGCTTGTAGTTGTGTCTACAAAAATCGTATGTCATCTGTAACGATTTTAGTTTAAGTAAAATTGAATTATACTAACAACTTAAAGCAAACAAAAATTTTAAGTTAATGATAATATAGTAAATAAAATTTTATTATTCTTTGTTTATAAAACTTAGACATTACTGTTACAAATTTAATAGTTTTTCCTTACAAAAGTTCGGCTATTGGCAATGAACGAAATAAATTTTTCAATACGGCAATATGCTTCAGTTTATCATTTGAGATAAAAATTTATGGTATTTCAAGTTTATTTTCTTCGTAAAATTAACATTCCTTCCTTCTAATCAACTGCTATAGCAAACACTAGCTGATGCTTTAAACGAGAGACGTTACGATTTCACATTAGATTTATTTAGTTTTTATACATTCATTTTAACATTTAGTAGTTTATGATTAGGTAACTATTATCGCAGCGATGGATTTAACGCATCATTGATAACTAGTTACCTTATAAATTTACTAAAATACGCAGTCTATGATTAATCTCGCTTCAGCGTAAACATTTTTACTACTCAGTTGTAAAAAATTAGTATTATAAACAACGTTACGTAGAACAGTAAATCGCTCAAATTGCGGAACATTTTTGTATTTCTGTTTTTTATTTTAGATAAAAAAAATAACTTAAAATAGTTGAGCTACAACAATTAAAATGAACAAACGCTAATAATTGCAAAATTAGGATCAAACAACACTTAATTCTACGAGTAAATATATTAAGTTTTGCACCCTGTTCAGCTGTCTTGAAGACTTAAACTCTCAACAACAAATAAAGCGATGATTACTGTGCGGAGAAGAATTGCTTACTTCATTTAAAACAGCGGCATAAATATATGCCCAGCTGAATTTGCTTTTTACATTTTAATTGGGTACGTAGTTGATGAGAAGCTGGAAGACAGAGTAAATTAAATACAGTTTTCTAAATAGCGTGCATAAGACAGGCCTACAAAATGTCGTGTTCTAACAATTCGGCATTTGAGTTTCATAACTTCCGCCTCGCAATAAATTTCTACAGAATGTTCCATCTTGAACGTCCCCCAAAGATTTCGCGCTCATAAACCAATTCTACCCGGCTTTGCCCAGCGCAGGCCGCGGGCCATTCCGGATTGGTCAATTCCCCCTCTAGAGACCCGCCCCCATGCCGGGCCAGAACTCCCCCTGATATTAATGCGGGAAGTTTTCGTATTAAGCTAAGAGAATTATGTAAAATGTTCGCCGGGAAAATGAGCGGAGTACTCATCTTATGCGTGCATTTGGGAGGGGAGCGGTGGACGGAATGGCCACAGGTGATGTAACGTTGGGGAGGTTATGTAGCCGATGAGGGTTGCAGGAAGGGGAAAGAAAGGGAATGTAAGGGTTGAATGGAAGCATGGAAGAGGGTGGACGCAGAGAAAAGCGGGGAAAGAGTAATGACGAGCTAGGGAGAACTAAAAGTATGTGTGCTGGTAGATATTCCCTCTCCCCCTCTTTATTAGAAAAATGCCCTCCAGAGAGTAATCCCTGGGAAGAGATACTAGTTCCTCCTTCGGCCGCATGTGTGCGAAAGCGCTCGCGTAGTTGGCGATTCTCATTTCGTCTCTTTTACTGGCCTGTTTAGAACTCGCTGTACGTTAATATACATACCATAGAGTCCGTGTACTGGATCACTCCCCGGCGCCAGTGCATACGACTCTATGGTGATTCATGCCTATCCGGGATAAAGGACTTCAAAGCAGCAAGTCCCTCGCTCAAATATAACCACCCCTCGTTCAAAGGTAACGGCGCGAAGCTTTGCATTCGACCAGAACTCTGATCCAACCAGTGTTACCATAGCATTTGTTGCAGATCTTATGAATGGGTTCACTGCTGCCAACTCATGGGATGCTCGTGAAAAGCAACACATGTTCCAATCACGAATAGGGTAGATATTACACTCTTTCATACTGCTCCTGTCGAAGGGGTCATCAAAAATAAAACGTCCGGCCACGTTTATGTGAAATGATTCCGGGATAATTTTTTTTTCTGCATTTACTTAACAAAAAAAAACCAACTGAGCCAAATTTTATTCGATGACATAATTTACAAATAAATGTTTTATCTGTGTCCTTATAAATATATTTACATGAACGAAATTAATTTATTTTCCGAAAGCGGAATTATAGTTTATGTTTCTAATCAAGCCGTTTTGAATAATAAACATTATGGCTGGCATTGCAACTGATAAGCAAAAATTAATAAAATACATTAGAGTGCTTAAGACAAAATTTTAAATTAAATGTGAAGAAAAACATAACTAACGCTGATTTAAATTGGCGAAAAATTATACATTACGTATTTTATATGATCAGTAGTTTCTTTGAAGCAATAGAATTTAATAAACAGTGCATACTAACAAAAATTATGCTAAAGTAAAGTACGTTAAACAAAGGACTAGAAAGAAAGTAATTCATAGTTAATGAATGACACATATTTTATTATCAATATATAAATAAACTAATTTTTACTGTACGTGTTCGCGAGTATGAAAATAGTTCGTAATAATTATTTTTAAAGTGAGTCAAACATGTCTGTTATACGATAGTTGGAGGATGGTTGGGTTCGCATTAATGTCGTAGAAATTGTTCTGTATATTATGAACAGTGGATAAAATATTGAAAATCGTTTAATGGAATATGTACATAACGTGTTCATTTCCAGGAAATTAAATAACATGTATATTTACATAATATAGCATACAATAAAATATTTTATAGGTGACGTAGTTAGTTGAGGCGGATGAACAATGTACGTCGGCTTGCAGTGCAGCTGTCAGCCTGGCAGTGTTATTGTTCACGTTTGGCGGACGGATACATAGTTGTTGTGAAAACAGATCCAAGCTAGAAACAAGGCTTCTGGAGAGTATCAAGTTACAGTACGGCGGGTATACCCGTGCTGCTAGGAACAATAACGGTAATTTTAATTTATCTTTAAGGCGGAGTTTTGCAGTGATTTTAAAAATATTTTTTTTATTGCTACTTAATACTCATATCAAAATTTCGCTGCACAGTTTTGACTCTTATATGTTATTATTTGTAGCTGAATTTTTTTTGTAGAATTATACTGAACAGTTTTTTAGATTTCATTACCCAAAGTGCCACTTTTTCGTCGTGAAAATAAGCAAAAATGAAGGAAATTATTTTTTTGCTGGCGAATGGTACATTATTTTAAAAACCGCGTCCACAGTATTGTGCATCGTGTGATGGCACATTGACTCAAATTTTTTCAAACTAAATAATATTTAAGTTATTGGCACCAGTCTGAAAAACACTCGGGAACAAGCACTTTTAACTTCTTACCCTCATTGCCATTTATCTTCTGGCAACGATTATAACGCATGAGTGCCAATATTACGAGCACGTTGTTTTGAATTTATTTCTGCGTGCGCTACTTTTCTGTGAAACAACGTGTGCGTTCACTGTAAAAATTTTTTCTCCGTCGATTTAGAGAATTTTCGGTAAAAAATTTCTTCGGATACCTTCGTGAATTCACGGAAACTAGTTTCTAATCCAACAGAAGTTTCCGTAAAACTATTTCATCACATGAAACTGAGCCATACTTACATGTCTGTAACGCTAAAATTGCATTTCTATAGATTTGCAGATTCACCGGTGATGATATTTAAATATAGCCGTAATATTTACATTTCTCTAACCCACAAATTTACGATTTCTTCCGTATAAGTGTCGGTAGACTCATGGACACATAACTTATGATTCCGTAGTGTATATTTACAATAGACATTTCCGTATTTTACCTTTACGGACACTATTTTCGTTTATTTACCGTACATTTCCGTTAAAATCTATGACGGTGTACATGAAAGTACATCCATCAAGTGGTAACGAATGTCAGTGGAATATTTAGCATGTTACTAAGAAGTACTAAACAACAGTTGCTAAAAACTCTTACAAAAATAAGGTGGCACTGTTAAAAATAACTTTCGTTGTTTTACGGAGAAATGCTGGTAAAAAATTCTCCAGAAGTGTCCGTAAATTTGCGGAAGGCAACAAGCTCCACGTATGGAAACTCGCATATTTATGTAACTTCTTTAGGATGCATGCACATTCATGCGTTCGGTTATTATTTCAGTTTCTTCTTGCAGTTTAACACATGTTTAATTAATCATACATAATTATATGTAACTGTGTTACAAAATAATGTTTACGTTAATTAAACAGACATTTCCGTTAAACTGTCCGTAAATTCGCGGACACTTTTAACAGTGTTGCAGTCGGTAAGTGAAGTGGTTTGCCTACTGCAGGTTGCACAAAACGAGAGATTCCTAACTCCCACGCTGTAAACTATAACCTTATTTTGGTTGGGAACGCCTAAAGTAGGTTCCAAATCATCCCTCCTTAAAACCAAAGACATAACAAGCATCGTGAATTATGAGAAAAAATACGTTCAGAATTGTCTTTTTAGTAAAGTAATTGTTGTTATTACATTTAGTTTTGAACGTGTTGATAATTTCTTGCATTTATAGATGCATAATTTTAATTCGTTATTAATAATTTGTAAAATTGTTTTTCCATTTTACACGTTGGTCTTCGGAGGAGAGAAATTTAGGTAACATTCTATTTACCTTTGTCAGTTACGAGGGTCGAGTGTAGATAATTTAATCGTTGGTGAGGACTAAATGTCGTTGGTTTGGAGTGGCGAAGGAATGTAATTACGGTAGAAACAGAAGCACTCCGTGTAAATCTAAAATTATACGATCTGTATTTTCAACTCGTAATTATTTGTGAATTTGTTTAGTTGTTTTTAATATTCAAGCTGTATCTTCTTTGCTATTCTCTAGAAATGAGTTTCTTCGTGTCCTTTCTGTCGTAAGAAGACAAAATTGAAATTGACATTTATGGCAGCTCAGTAAGTCAGTAATTTAATTAAACTCTTTGACGAGTGATTCTTGTCTCTGATCTATTTCTGAGATTTGTGACGATACGTTATTAGACAATACGCGCCAAACATGATAGGTCCTATAATATTTCAACGACCGCTTGTAAAAATAATATCAAGCAAAGTGAATTTATACTGTGGTGGTTAACTAACATTTGTTATGGGGTAAAGATAAGAAAATACAATGTATCTTACGACATAAGAATACCGATTATTATATAAGGCTCCAAACATTATAATAATGATGAGATTAAATAGCTTTTTAGATTGGATAAGTGAATGTAACAAAACATGTTCACATACACACATACATACACATTTATTGCACGCGCATTGCATCAAAACTGGCTAACTGTTGCAGTTAACCAAACAAGACTATAGAATTACATACTAGCCGTGTTCAATTCAGTGATATCATAGTTAGTGATTCCACTTGTATCTTTTTCCAGAGAAAAGAAAACATTTTATTGTGGACGATAGTGGTTGATGTGATTCGTACTTTCGATAGTTAAAATTATTTAATCTGTTGTGATAATTTTCCAGGCAATACATTTCTTATTTATCCCTTTACATTTGCACGAATGACAAACTGTGCGTGACAGAGTAAAAATAATTGAGAAATTGTTCACTAGTATCCAATTTCCTAAAGTAATTAATTTTCCTTCTACAAGGAATAAAAATATTGAAAACATTAAGAGCTATTGTGTGCAGTTTAATACACGTGTAAATAGCACCTTCACCAACACTGTAAGTGGAAGACATTTTTTCCGTTATCTCATCCGACAGTTTTAAGGCTGGGCCAGCCGCCATTGCCTGCACAATTGTAATAACAGTCGACAGACCCAATGCCGGTAGGAGCACAGCTTCTCCTACCAGAAAGAGTAACACGCCCTCTACACCCGCATTGAGCTCGGGATAGCATGAAGTTGGGACCGCTTAAGAGTCATATACAGCTGCCGCACGGTCATTGTTGCAGCTTGTTAGGAGTAAGTTTTTCTTAGACATACTACTAAACGCGCGTTTTATATCTTTATCTACGAAAAGAAAATACATTCAAAACTATTCTTCTCTATTTTTGTTTTTTAGATATCGTGCTTAGAAACATTGTTTTGAGGCACCTCAAAATGGTCAACAACGGCTTTTTCAGACTGCCGTAATGCAGAAAGTACAAACCGTAATAGTAAAAGGGAAATAGAGAAGCACGCTTTGGACATTACTTTACACTTTCCATAAATTAAATAATAGGGTCACCGCTTAGAGTCCCATAAATAAAAGCCAACGACCGAAACACTACACGCCGTTTTTACGCCCTGCGCATAAAGGCGATGCCATTGTTGACGCACGAGGCAGTCTAGCTCTTATAGCCTGCCAGTTTCTGTACCTCAGACGCTGTGTCTAGCGTGCGCTGTATAGGACTCTTAACCTCCAAGCGGAGTGCTACAATGTGCCCTTGTCCAATTTCTAATAGGAGGAAAATGGCTGCCGAGAATAACTGAGGACACCCATCCCAGGATCTCGACAGAAGACATGTGCCCATTCCTGAGACCCTCCACTCAGCTGCCCCTTGGTTTAGGTTGAAGTGCTATCCACACCTCTAACAGTCTTTCCAGGCCTGCTCCCGGTCAGCCAACTCGTCGACTCGTCATTGGAGGGGGTTCGGAGCCCTCTCCGAGTCTGCCTAGCACGTAGGCAACCAACACCACTACGAGACCAACCCTGACCAGACACGGAGAGAACCTTACCATGGAGCTAGTCTGGCTGCCCGTAGTACTACCTAATTTCCAGGCTCTAATGAGTTTTCCGCCCTGACTCCTACCTGAGTCGGTAGAGCACAATGAGTGCGCTCTGGGTGGCCATTCCGTTATCCGAATTTCTTCACAATGTAATTCTGACTTTTGGGCCCCAATGACCTAAAAGCTAGGTAGTCTAACTCCCCACCTCGTGGATCTGCCCAGGTGCCATCTGTCGGTTGATTCATCAGGGTGGATACCCCTTTCCCATTCTGGAGGGACTAGGATGCATAGGGTCCGCACGCCAGTGCCTGTATTTGTTAAATCCAGTGGTGCCACGAGGAGGCTACGGATTGACTTGGAAGCGAGAGGTTATCAGGCTGAGGGGTCACAGAAGTGCCAGCTAGTACTAGAAGCTGAGGGAACCCATCCCAGCTTGGCACCTACTGATCTCATGAGCCCTGGAGCAACATCATTTTCCCTGTGAGGGTGGCTCTCAGAGACCTTCGGGTACTAGAGCATGGCACTGCTCCAACACCTCAAACAGAAGGAATCTGACACTGCCAGGGCACACCTAAGCAGGAACTCACTCTTCAACCACCTGTAAGTGGAAGACATACAGATTTACTCACGATTGCTCGTGGCTTTCTTTGTTAAAGGTGCCTCTTAGTTCATGGCCATCCCGGCGCCCGGCCCGCATGGGCGAGGAGAGAGATCACGCTATACCACGCAATGATCTTTACCTAACAGTTAGTTGGAGCCACCGAACCCTTAGATGGATCACTAATCTGCGCCTCCATCCACCTTCCGAAGGAGAATAGATACTAGCGAGAGAGTCTAGGGTCACCCATCCCAGGATCTTGCCCACTTTACTGCCCCCCGACTGAGATCCTCAGCTCAGCCTCCTCTTGATTTGAGTCGGAGCCTATCTAACCCCCTAACCGAATTTCCAGGTCTCCTACCGGACACTTTCGCAGCCTACTCGTCGGCCTTTCTCTGAGGAAGGGTCCTCTCCAGGCCTGCCCAGCATATAGGCAACCACCACCACTACGAATCCAACCCAGACCAGTCACGGCAGATAACCTTACCGTGCGGCTAACCTGGTAGCCCGTAGTACTACCTAATTTCCGTGGTATATGTGGGTTTTCCAGCCTGACCGTCTGAGTACTTCAAGATCACACAGGGTACACCTTTCGACGGTGCACACACGAGGGATGGGGGGGGGGGCACCCTTACAGCCGCACGGCTCGGTCGTGTGACTTGTTTGCTCAGACTGCATCAGCTTCGTCCATTGCCATTACCCTTGATCTCCCACGTGGAGATCTGGGCTTTTGGGCCCCAACAGCCTGAGCGCTAGGTAGTCTAACTATCCACCTAGTGGTTTCTCCTTGTTGCCATCTGTCGGAGAATCCATCAAGGCAGATACCTCTTTCCCAACTCTGAGGAGTCGATATGCATAGGGCCCGCACGCCAGAGCCTACATTGGTTCTAAGATCCAGTGGCGCCACGAGGAGGCTGCAGGTTGACTTGGGTGTGAGAGGTTTTTGTGCTGAGGGATCACAGAAGCGTAAAGTTAGCACCAGAGGCCGAGGAACCCATCCCGGTGTAATGCCCACCAATACTCACGAGCCCAGGAACAACGTCAACACCCATGATAGTGAGTTCGTGGTTACTCCCTTAGGATAATAGAGCGTGGCACCGCTCCGACACCTAAAGCAGGGAGATGCGCAATTCGCGTTGGATTTCTCCAAGGCGAGAACACACATTGACCACCAGTAAGTGGAAGACAGCAGTATGTTGGAATCATGCCGGACGATGCCCCTAGCAGCAGGTTTTCTCTGGGATTTCTCGTTTCCCCCGCCCCTTCATTCCGCCGTTGCTCCATACCACCTCTTGTCACCCCTCACTAGTGAAGTGCTAACCAACAATTTTGTTCGCTTCTTAATTTAGTTTTATGGGACGTAATTTAACGAATGTGACTGGGAAGTGATTGTTATAGGTTGTTCGGGGTAAAGCGAGCACTAAATATTTAACCTTTGAAAAAAATCACTAGCTGTTGCTGAATATAATTTAACATAACTACTTTTATGGTTGGCAGCGAATCGCCATAAGTAGTTCCGTGTATTTTTATATTTAAATGCTGCAATACTGAAACAAAATCAACTGAATTCAACATATTTTATCTTATATATTTAATACATTTTGCTGTAAAACTATATAGGTACCTACTGACTGCACAATTTATCTAACACCCACAACCCTCAAGTGATGTGTCCAGAGAAGTTAGACATTTCCCGTTATTAACCCTTACGCGCGGAAATATACGAATTAGGCGAAAATAGAACTTAAGCAGGGCTTTATTGAGTGGTCACTTTATCCTGAATCACCTATATCTAAATACGCAGTGTATATTTTAGACTATGTCGACATCTGGCTGGCCATTCGCCGCAGCAAGGAGCTGATCTGTGTGTGTACCAGCCCGAACTAACATCGCTGAGGAGTCCTATCCTTGCTAGCCTTTCTGAGCAAACACAACCGCTGGCCCTTAACCTCTCTCCCTCCACAACCACCCTCTCCCTTCACAACCCCTCTCTCCCTTCACAACCCATCTCTCCATCACATCCCCTCTCTACATTACATACCACTATCTCCCTTCACACCCTCTCTCACCCTTCACATCTCCTCTCTCCCTTCACATCTCACTCCCTTCACATCTCTCTCCCTTCACATCTCTCTCCCTTCACAACCCACTCTCCTTTCACATACCCACCCTGGCTACAACAGCCACAACTCAGGCACGGGTGCCCGCTCAGTGTATCTTGTGTGAATGTTTCTCCAGCAGATTCAATTTCTACAGAGTTAATCGCACGCTATAACTTCGTGCTCTCGCTGCCTCGGTAGAGGGCGGAGTTCGGGTGGAATCGCGCAAGGACTGAATGAAAACTTCCCCCGGGTAAGGGGAGAGGGGGCAAAGAGCAGACAGTGTAACTGCGAACGCGAGAGAAAGTTATTCCAAGGGCTGACAAAGCCTCATTACAGCGGCCGGTCACTGGAGTGCTTTATCCTCTGTCTCCCACGATCTTTCTCTTTTTCGATCTCTCCCTCTCTCATCCCAACTCACCATTTCCACTTTTCCAGTGGTTGTGTATTTTAAAAACTTACGACGCCCTCCACGTCCGTGTTTAAATTTAGCTTTCGAGGGAATAATGAACTCCGTGAATCCACGTCACGTTCCATTTTCATATTTGTGCACAGGATTCCGTCTAATATGGGAATACATATAAATGGCTTCCCGACAAAAAAATGTTGAGCACAGGAAATGTTTTTCTATGTATTTTTTGTCAAACTCGCAGAAAACTAATATTACGCAGTAAAAAAACTGAATAAGTAAACTATTTGTTATGTATGTAGTGACCATACGACAGTTCGACAGTAATTTTAGTTATACCTTAAACCTTGTTTCGATTTAAATGTAAAAATGTCTGATTGAATCATTATGAGTTTAAATTTCAAAAAGTATGGAATTTAATTTAATTTAAATATTGACGAATACTTATAAAAATATACATAAAATGAATTTATCTTAAAACGAAGGCAAATATAATTTAAGTAATTAACTACAAGGGATATAAATGTATTGGAAACAAATTTAAAAATAATTTTCTTTTATTAGTTCGAAAATGCTATTCACCATTATTAAGAAAAATTTAAAAGAAATAATTAGTTCAGACAAATTTTTGTGTCAGTTATAATTGGGAGGTTAAAATAAGCCACTTTTCGAGACACAAAAGGGACATCAGAAAATAAGTAAGTATTGTCGTGAGGAGCACTTTGAATAGCAACTAAATCTTTAATTTTGCATAAACATAGACTATATTTTCAGTATATTTAACACTGTAAAAATAATAAATACAAATTTTATGTTCTTGCAAAATGGTGTAACAAGTTTGGATGCAACAGCACAATTGCTTTTGTAAAATAACATGTTAAATATTGACATAAAAGCTTTTGGCGAATAACCTATAATTTGCGCATTTTAGCCAAAAACTCCTTAGGAAAGATAAATTCTTGCATCTATCAGTCTTTATGTACGAATGTTTGTACGTACGCACGTATGTATGTGTGTACTATACAAGCAAGTCTGTTCATATACCAGTTTGTAACATACCTATATAAATACTTCTCAACTCGTAGGCCATATTTCATTTAAACTTACTTCCCAAACTGTATTAATTAAGGTTACTACATTAGAAAATTGTTTGTGTCTACTGCTGTTTGAAATGTTATGGTAGTAACCATTTTAAGGGTTTACTATGTTATTTTAAAGCACTATGCACCAAAAAATTTATACTTTTAAAGTACCACTGTGATATCACATTTATCTCTGTGTGTGTGTGTGTCTCCCCTTAATCTTTTGAACCAGTGGACATAATTTCGTCAAACTTTGTACTCATATAGTACATAGCAAACTGACTTGACTTTTATATATTTCGTTCACGTCCTTTTCATATTTGCAAACCAGATATTTAAGGAACCATATTTTAGAGTTTCATCAAACATGCTGCACAGATGCTACGCACAAAGCTGGGGTATCTTTCTGTATTTCGTTCATCCTGTGCTTATATTTCTGAAATGGCGGCCATTTTTATATATTTTTAGCATACTGTTACATATCCAAGGAAATATTTTACATACATTAATCAAACTTTGTACTCACATACTACATGCTAAAACATTACTTAAATTTTGTGCACTTAGGTTATCCTGTGTTCGTATTTTCAAAATGGTGGGCGTTTCTATATTTTAAGAATAATATTACATATCTTAGGATTTTTTTTTCTTTACAATTTTGTCAAACTTGGTACACACAGACTACATTAAAAGCTGACTTTGCTTTTGTGTGTTTCGTTCATCCTGTGTTTATATTTTTAAAACAGCGGCCATGTTTATATTTTAACATAGTACTACGTACGGTACCATTTTATATTTTTGCATAGTATAAAATATGTGTTAAGATTATTTTTACAGATTTAATCAAACTTACAGTAAATGTTTAGTTCAAGGTAGAGTACAGCCAAATTTTCTTTAAAAATTCGTAACTTTTAGACGGTTGTGAATCAGACTATACAAGTTTGGTTTATTTGGTAGGCCTTGGGCCCCTCTATCACCTGCCTCTTTATTGACGTCTACACCCGGGACATCCTATATATATATATATATATATATATATATATATATATATATATATATATATATATATATATATATATATATATATATATATATATA
>PNEQ01026250.1:0-67896 GCA_003012365.1 Medauroidea extradentata | reverse complement strand
TCATGTTTCGGATGTGCTAGCAGTCACGTCCGCCGCCCTCGAAGGGTTAAGACGCAGTTGGGACAGGTATCTATGACGTAGGTTCGGCGGTTTTCCCACTATGAGCCACCTGGGCTTTGAGTCATCGGCCAGCCCTCAAGGTGTTACGAAACAGCCGCCGACCACTGGCCTCCAGGAACATGGCACGCAACAATATTATTCTGTGGGGAATGAAGTAAATGATGATTTTTGCTTCCAAACTTTTGTTTACTGTAATTTTGTGCTATTTTAGTTTTGCGATGAATATTCTGGAATACGCTGAATTATTTCTAAGATTTCAGGGGTTTCTAACGACCCTGACACTAAGCAGCTAAGTGAATGAAATATATTTAATTTTTGTGGTTTTAGATCCCCCGTCTTTCTTTCAGATACCTTTCACCTGACCTTTAAAATTCTTTGAATTATAAATTATAATTCAAAGAATTTTAAATGTAATACTTATAAAGGATCTACTTTAATCGTGCATTCCGTTGTTCTATCACCAGTTACGCTTTTCAGATTACTGCGATATCGAGCAGTGGGTAGATGCGAGCTTATTATACAATGCATAAATTATCCCGATTAAATCGAAAGAGTAGCTTATGTATTAATTCCGAATATAGGGCTTTCTTGCCAAAAACCTTGTAAACATATTCATTAATTCAATTATATGAACCTATGAAGTCTCAGCGGGTAACATTTACCTACTACGGGTTGGATGAACTACTACGGTTGAAAACTTGCATTCCTGTTTCCAGTGCTTGGGCAGTTATGAACGACAAATCTTAATAAATAAGCCTGCAATGAAGTGCCCCACTCACTCAACTCTTCATCAGACAGCCTCAACCACGAGATTTATAGTTATGAAAATTTTAGGGTGGTGACCGTTTACACCGTAAGCACACACTGAGAAGGAATTTCTCGAACTTTGAAAGTATAGGGGGTGAAAAGGGGTGAAATATTTTTTTTTCATTGATTCCTCGATAGCAATTAAAACAATTGAGATATCGAGGTAATTTTTGTTTGAGAATGAAGCTAACAAAATGCATATATTCTAGTTTTTAAATTTTTCAAAATTTTAATATTAAGACAGCGAAAAGGAGTAAAATGTTGTTTCTATTTATTCTGGATAGCTCTTAAATGCGTTGAGGTATTCAGGTGAGCTCGCTTCAAAATGAATCTTACATATATCCCAGACGATTTAGGGCGTGGGAATTTGTAGAATGTTCCATAAATCCCGCAAAGCAGGTAATACCATTGAGGAATAATTTAAAAGTTGTTACTGTTTTCAGTCTTATTGATACGTATAACTCTTAGGGATCGGGCTATCTTGGCGTAGGATTTTTGGAACACTCGTAAGAAGTTTTGAGTTTGAATCCCCGGTTGATTGATGTGATAATATACACGCACATATTAGTGGCAGCTGGCAGAAGAGTTAATATTCTATTTAAAATATGAAAATTTAAAGGTAACTTCCCCTTTGCTGTGTAGGCACCCTGTAAGTGGTGTAAAGAGGTAAAATTTTATTTTCCCGACATCCTCGACATCTCATAAAACTGGTGAGATATAGTTATGTTTTGGGTATGAAAATTCGTAATTTTTTTGCCATCTTATAAACACGATAATTTATCGTTTTTGAGGCGAGCAAAGCCGTAGCAGGCCTGCTGGTTTGTATTTAAAATCTCGTGAACTTTATTGTATGATATGTTGTATGATGTAGACCTGCGGTGTCCGGTGGGCTCTTAAATGACCAAATTTGTCGTTTAAAGTTTCAGGGTTGAAACTATAGACATATTTTGAATGACAACCAACTGCTCACCAATGCTTTCTCTATGGGGATAGCAATTGGTTATCATTCGAAAGCCGTTTATAGATACGGCCCTCAGTCGCTAAGATGTTGTGGCCAACACGAAGGCAATACCTAATCAAGTTAGCTTGTTCGATGTCTTGTGAGTTTATTTTTAGTCTACTTTGTGGTAGGCCAGCCAATTTAACTTTTTAAAGTCTTCACACCAAACAAATTGTAACGCAATTAATGTACTGTATTTACTCTTTTAAATATCCTCTGAAACATCAAAAGTCTAGGAAAATCTAAGCGGACAAAAATGGTTTATTTGCTTAAATATTGATCATTTGACTTTAGTTAATAATATGTGGCACTTATTTCGTTCCTATGTACCCAAATTGAAAGCGTATTTTGCGAGGCATATAGCTTTTTATTATTATGAGATGCTGCAAGGGGAATCTTATGAGTTTATTTAATTATTTTTCTAATCATGAAATTTTTAATGGTTATGGTTATATTTTTATTTCATTTACAGATTATTGTAAGCTGATTGTAGTGTTACAGAAGAGTACAAAAATGGAAAATGAGTCGTTTGTGGTAGTAATTGATCTAATGAGCAAACAGTGACATTCAAAGCAATGAAAGTGAAGGAATAAACATCGCAAGTGAATCAAGTGAGATTTGTATTGGAAATCGAGCAGTCCAGTTAGAGTTTAATATTCCCGACTTACTCTATGCTCAGTATGGTGGTGCATTACTGCATATATTACCATGAATTGTTGCTACATTTTATAAAGTACCCGCTCTGTCTACACACATTATGTTTTTAAAAAGTATGGTAAACTTGCTCTTTGGTAGGTTCTTGGATGGTTCTCCGATTAAGAATGTTACCCATATTAGAAGAAATCAGGGAAAGTTCGACCCTATTGTTTTGTTACTTATGAACAATGAAATTGAACTGAAAAAGGATGAAGTATTTTCCAACATACTGAACTTGCAACATCTCCTGTAAATACTTAGTGAAAATTTTTGATACATGTGGATATCCTGACTACCAAAACAGCAGTCTATTCAGTTAAAAAAAATTGCAGAGACGCTTACGTTATTACAGTTTTTTAATACGAAAAGTTAAATAATACATTATGTGATATTCTAGCCTGTATCAAAGAGTTGATCGCTAAGGACATAAAATAAAACACGAACGCTATAAAGTCGGCACTGGGTCTGCAAGTATGTGATAGCTTGCTATTTGTTAACTTTAGTTTACAATGTGTCACTACAGTACAGTTGTTTATGATTGGCAAAGGTAAAGGTAAAACGACGATCATGAGAAATTTTTCTTTCATGCAGCTTGCTCGAGTATTCAACTGCTCAAGGAACAAGTCTCCAAGAAGACACAAGTAATGCAGGGAAAATAGTTATTGTGTCGTTATATGGAGGAAGAACATCGGACTCTTTGGATAACCTTCATTACTATGAAAATTTTTCACTTGCCAAACCAAATTATCAATGCAGTTCCAACTGGTTATGTGTCAAACAGATGCTTGGCATAGTGATACATTTATTCTACCTCACTAATGGGCATGAAATCTATACAATGGTGTTCTCCTACAAGTACTCACTGACTTAACAACCATCACAATTATCTATGATAAGAATGATAACATTACAATGCATGACAGATTGTAATAATTGCAGGCTACTGTGCAGAAAAATTTCAGACTGTTCACCTCTTTACAGAGAATGTCTGACTTATGTGCAGGAACTCCATCACAAATGTATACGATAATACTGTTGATGTGGACTTCTCAAGGTGTTAGTTATTGCTAAGCGAAAACCACATACTATAGTGGGCACTTATATTGTCTTCTCACAGCGTGGTGGTGCGGTGACAGGGGAAGAAGAGGAGATAAGGAGGCGACACACAGTCGACAGCCGTGCAGTAGTTGTTAGGGAAATATCGACCCTCAGTGTATACCCGAAAATGTAAGGTGAAAGTGGTAGCCTGACGAGGCGCGGAAAGGAGATGCATATCAGAGAGCGGGAAGCAATAAAAACCGTTATTCAGTATTGTGATGAAGAAACGACAAGTAAATGCTTGAGTCTCTCAGAGAGCAACCAGCAAGAGCAGCAAAGTACACGGGTGTGAAAGAAAGAGACGTAGTCAGGATTCGTGAAGTCAGCAAAAAACGATCACATTAGTTACTAACCACTTCAGGAAAAAACCGTTATTGGGAATGTCCACATAAAGTATTTAATTAACTGTAATAGGCCATTCGGGATAAAGTGAGCACTAAAAATGTAACCTTTGAAAAATATCACTAGTCGTTTCTGCATATAATTCAACATTTACTATAGTTGCCTTACTGGTTGTACGGTTGGCGGTGGCAGCAAAATTACGGAAAATAGTTCCGTGTATTTTCTATTTAAATACAACAATACTGAAACAAAATCAATCGAAATCGACGTAATTGTAATTTATATAATTCATAAATATTTTTCATCAAACTGTATTAATTACTACTGACTGCAAAAATTATCTTACGCGCGCAAACATCAAGTGACATGTGCAACGAGGTTAGACATTTTCCGGCGTTAGCAGTTACGTGCGGAAAGATACAAATTGGCTGTAAATAGAACTTAAGCAGGGCTTTTAAGAGTGGTCACTTTATCTCGAAACGCATACACTTAGTTTATTGCGGAACTGAAGGATATTATCATCAAGGACATTCATAGTCCATTAGGGTAAATGAGATGAGCATCGAGAAGTGCCGAAATGCAAGGGTGGGAAAAATGGAAAAGAAAAAAAAAAAACGCCGAACTGCGACATTATCCGACACGACCCTACATGCGTAAATCCGGACGTCAAACACTAGGTATATAACTCGGATCCCCTAGCTGTAAGGACAAGCTCTCGACCGCCGCAGCTTATTATGTAGTTAAGAATTTTTTTTTTCAGGAAGAATGTATAATTTTTGTTTGAATATCTTTAACATAATTCGCACCATTACTGAATTAAAAAAAAGCCTAACAGTAAATTTTCGTACATCTAAATTAACATTAAGGAAAACCTTTGTTATTAGCTAATGTAACCTGGTTGGCAAGATTGTTTTTTATATTTATTTATATATTCCTTTCTTTATTTATTTATCTATTTATTTATGCATGCTACCAAATTCAATGCTAAGCAGAAACCTTTTAGTGGGAGACTTTTTTTTTTTTTTAAATTTTGTGTAGGGACATACATAAAGTCTGTAATAAATTCAAGTAATATTATGATAGCGTAGACGGTTTTAAATTCTTGTTTTGAATTCAGTAAATATGTACTTGACCCCCTATCTCCTTCTAAGGTCACATTCATTAAAAATCCGTCATAACATTTTGTTAGCCTTTTTTCCGCACATTTTTTCCGGACATTTAAATATTTATTCATGTCAAGTCTTAATTAGCAAAATCACTGCTACTTGTAAACTTTTACAGCTCTGTCATACACCGGGAACAGTATTATCAACTCATTCAAAATTTTAAATTTTGAGAGAAATATCAGCAAATTTGGGAGAACATGTATCTATAGCACTGTCATTTTGGAATATGCTACGACATTAATAAATAAAGAAATGACGTCATATTTCCATGATACTAAACCAATAGTAACTAAATTTCATATTTAGACAATTCATCCCCTAGGCAGAGTTCAGTTGGGTTTACTAAAATAGGTCCATTATTTCAAAAGCTAGAAAAACACGAATATGTACATATTTTATAATGTTTGTCGAATTTTGAAAAATACTGAATGTAACCAAACTATTCATGTTCGCAGTTCAGCATCCAAGCCTTGAGATTTTGTACTCTCTAATGTTATCTGTTCGTCATTTTGTAAGATAGCACATAGTGAATACATGAAGATTTTATTTTATGTTTAGAGATATTTTGAACTGATAGTAACCAAACATAAAAAGTTTTTACTAAGTAGATTTAACTGCTGTAAGTTTAGTATTTTATTGACATATATATATATATATATATATATATATATATATATAATTTTAATCATACAATTAACATGAAAATTCACCTTACTTCAATATTTTCCGGAGGATATAATTTTCGTATGAATGTGTAATTTCCGGTGCACCTGTGATCTTGGTAGCCTAGAATTTTTTTTACAAAGAAAATCCTTGTGACTTTATAGACAAATCATTTTTCAAGGCAATTTTCTTACACGTACAAATGTTTGTAAAACTAAAAAAATATTTTATCATTAAAAAAATTATTTTACAGCACAGGAACATTTCGGTATATACAATGAATTCTTTGGTAGCAATACAAATTTTACCTTTTAAACTTTATAAAAGAATTATTTTTATAAGAAAATCTTCGTTCTTTTTCTAGGATTTGTAAATGTACAAAATAAAAATCTTTGTAAGTTTTAAAATTATTTTAAGCGTGTGACATTACTAAACAAATATTTTATATCACAACGTGAAACAAATGGATCGAATGTAAATTTTAGGAATAATTAATAAAACGATGAGGAAAGTGGGCTCTTTTGTCATGCTATCAACTCCGTTTTTTTACCTTAGAGTTCATTTTAACTGTCAAAAACAGTGGTAAAATAATATTATAAAATTACACTGGCCATCTTGCATTATGTAATAATATTGTCGGGATAGAAAAAACCTTCAAGGCCTTAAATTTGGAAGATATTATCTACATAGGTTAAAATGTTTTGCGTTAAAATGCTTCAGTAATGAAAGTGCGTGTATTAAATATTTTACATTGGAAAAACTGCGCCCAATATTTTGAAATTGATGGCCAACTTTTCTCTAAGCGTAGAGTTCGTATTGTATCATATCGTCTTGATAGCCGTAGGATTTCCAGTTTCAGACTCGAATGTTCATCCTGATCATACTATAACTATGGTTAACGTATCTTATAAATTGACCACACACTCAATGTAAAATTATTCGGTGAAAAATAACTATTTATGTACACATCCGTCTAAAACAGTTTATAAGAGTTTGCTTTAAAAATTTTAATCTTACCTCGACCAAATACCTTTAGAGGTTTTAGAGGTAAACTAAAAAAAAAAAAAAAAAAAAAAAAAAAAAAAAAAAAAAAAAAAAAAAAAAAAAAAAAAAAAAAAAAAAAAAAAAAAAAAAAAAAAAAAAAAAAAAAAAAAAAAAAAAAAAAAAAAAAAAAAAAAAAAAAAAAAAAAAAAAAAATAGCAGGTTTATACGCAACTGCTGGGTTAAACTGTTACTTCGCTTAACATCAACCTGACTACAGGCTACAGATCTTGCTTTTACTAACCAGCTAGTGAAATCTTTCTTGAACTCAGAGTTGGAAACTACCTTGACGGAGATTTTATTCAAAACTGTGAAGTTCCTTCCGGCAAGTACCTCCCACTGAAATATGCTGCGCAATCATCGTTTTGTATATTTATTACCGAAATATCTTCCGTTCAGACACTCAATTCTTACTACTTTCTTGCTGTCCTAATTGCTGACAACCCATCACGCTTCTGCTAACATCGACCGGCAGTGGTTTTTATGTTTGCTTGTATCACGTTGTGACAGCGCGACATCGTTAAAATTTTGTCTGATAATAGCAAGAATATTCATCTGTTCGCCGTAAAGGATTTTTTTTTAAATTTAATTAACGGTCGTTAGATTTTTCAGCGTGTTAAAATGATGCCGTAAAGACGTACACGATTGGGTTTACTAGAAATTAAAGTTTTACAACTAAAACATTTTGCTTACCTAACTTTAAATTTTTTAGTTACAGAGCTCTTTTTTCTTTTGGTTGCGTTAGCTTAGTCTGTTTTTCACACCGACTACACTTAACTAAAAAACATATATCGAGGTATCTTCGAACCTAGAAAAAGACCAAAAATTTTTGTAATTTGTTAAAATGAATAAACAATTCTTGATGTTTCCCTGTAGAAATTATTTATAAAATCTCTATTTATGTACATATATATATATATATATATATATATATATATATATATATATATATATAAAATTAACGATTAAACCTGGTCGAATACTCAAAGGTGTGACGAATAACAGGTTGGATAAATTTAATTGAAAATGATTATTAATTACTAAAAATGGTGGGTTGCAAAAGAATACTACAGGAAACACTGTAGCTCAGATTTTACAAAGAAAGCAATATATAATATTAGATTTATCTTATTTTTCTAAGTGAAGTAATGTAAACTGATACTAAGTTAATAAGTTGTTCGAGATTGTTTTGAAGTATGTTAGTTTAATTTAGTAAGATACTGTTTTCTGCAACAACACTATACAAATTTATAAGACACAAAACCATATGAATACGTATTAAACCTTACAGAGAGTGAAGTAGTGCAGCGTTTACATGTTAAACTTGCAGTCTGGAAGGGCTCGTTTTATGTCTTACGGCATTCTGATTTTTATTTGCATGACTTCCTGAAATCTCAAGGCGAATGCTGGAATGTTTCCGATTCCATTCCAAATTTCTGTCATAATGTAAGTTTGTGTTGCAAAAAATTAAATTAAAATAAATTTTTGTTATATATTTTTATTTAATACGCATGAACACATTTTAATATTGTTATATGTTCTATAACATACGTGATACTTGAACGTAGTATATATTATTTTCGGTTTTGTAACATACACCTAATGTCTATGCACATATATTGCTTAGAATTTTATTATGTCTTTGACATTCAGGTACTGTAAATATTTGAATAAGTAATTGTGCTATGGTAGTAATATTTATCTGTGACTAGTGTTCATTTAAATTTTTATGTTTGTTAAATGTATGGTATAATTTCAGGAAATGTTTTAATAATCATAAAATTTTGTAAAGGCTCTTACTAGAAAAAAAAACGTAATTTAATTTAAAAATCAGATCATCTGCAGACCACACATTAATCGATTTTTGCTAGTAGAAAGAATAACTTTCATGTTCACTGCGTTTTTCGAAGCAGAATTTTTGCCTTCACTTTGGAATCAACAAGAAAGAATTTTTTTTTTAAATATAGAACGTCGAGGGAAAGAAAATGGAAGAAAAAATCTACGCAGAGGTCCGGCTACGAAGACTTTCTCGAGTAAGATTATGCCTCGAGACGATTTTTTTTTTTGCCTTATAATTAATTCCTTTTGAAGAGAATCTACGAGACCTGGCGCTGCATTTGTTCCTCTTGGAAAGCAGCGGGGAAATTTTTTCTACGACTGAAGAGTAGAAGATATCCAGGCCTTCTCGTTTCCGTCTTCCAGGAAATATGTTGGGCGAATCCTAGCCTGACATTACTTCTTACTGGCCAACTGGGAGAAGAATTGTACGACGTGGGGTACAACGTTTCCCTTGATACCAATATTCTTTTATAATTTCGAAACTCAGGAGAGTTTCCGAAATTTCTTTCTTCGCGGTAGAGACTTCAACGGTAAGCAATCCCAGCCCTCCCGTAATGACACGAAAAAAATTCCAAACCATGAAATAGTTTCAGAAAATGTGGACAACTCTGCATAAATTTAAATTTTGAGGATATTTTTTTTAAAGTAGTGCAATTTTTTTAAATCCCATGAATACTCTGGATAAGATGTCTCAAGCTGAAATCCTCACAATTTTTGCAGTATTTCTTAAAAACGAACAGAAGAATTACTCTAAATTATATTGCCACAAAGCAAAGAAGTTTGAAAGAAACGTTACCCTCCCATTTAAGCTAATATAGTGGAGGAAATAATTACATATATATTTTTCTTTGACTCATCACACTGAACTAACATCAAACATTCAATTTTCAATTTTATTCTAATACAATTTCACAATCTAGTAAGAGTCTAGGAAAGCAAATATTTAATTAGTACTAAAATTTGTTTCCATATCTTAAGTTATAGTCGCTCATAATTGAAACGTCACTGATTATTTTTTTTTTTTACAGTAATACGTTACGGAAGCTTATTGATGATCCAATTTATGTTTCTTTATGAGCCCAACTAATATTCTTTCAAGGTTATATGTAATAAATTTGGTTCTTTTCACACCACTTGTTTTCTCTCAGTTTATCATAATTGTTTTAATTAATTTTATTTTACCAAGTCGTACAACCCAGGGATCATACACTAGTAAAATAATTGGTAAGCTATATCTGCCCAAGTTAAAGTTTTTATTTGGAGATATTACAGAGAGTAAAAGCGGAGAGAGCAAGGTTATGTTACAGTTTGCACTTTAAAATGACACCCCCCCTCCCTACTTTGAAACTCAGAAGCGGAGTGGTGTGGCAGAAGACTACTGGTGCTTATGTTATTTAGTTAGTTTATTTTTCCATACAACATTAGCGGGTTCAGATAAAACGATAGATTATGCCAGACCCAATAGATTATAATTTAAGACTGTTGATTGAGGTTTTGTTTTATAATTTGTTTAATAGTATCGACACTTGAAGTTATAGACAGCGTTCTAAAAATTTAATATGTGCCACAACATGGTGGAACATTATCAAGCTGCAATAACAATGTAAACTTTTTAAAATGTACCATTAAGAACAATAACTTCGTTGCATATATATAATCCTATACATACACAGTGATAAAACTACGAAATTAAACTGTTTCTTATGTGTGAGATGGTTTACAACTAAGCGTTTATAAATTTACTTTCATTATATTATAACCACCTTTCAAGGAACCATGTTCAACCGTTGAGTTCAAGACATTGTTATGACAGAAGTAATTTTTTGCACTTACCACTTATTTCCATACAGTAACTTCACCCAAAGACAAAGCATTTACGTGCATTAAATAACTTTATGTACACCAATACATCGTAGTTAGTCATCTATGACACATAACTTAGGCTTCACAACAAGTAAACAAAGTAATGTGAAACCCGTGAAACCTTTTTGTCTGTGAAAGCAATACAATCAATACAACGTTTATATACGATGTTTATTCGCACTGAGTGTTACAAATGTTTGTAATGAACAAAATAATGTAACGTGTGTAAATACACAATAATGGTATTTCATAATAAACAATAGTTGCTTCTAAGTGTATTTTTGCATATATTTTATATACTACTTTTCACACAAATTTTCTTAGTAATAAATATAGTTACAAAGATTATTTTTTTCTAAACCCTGACAAGGAGAGTTCAAAATAGGCGGAGTACTGTCTAAAAGCAGACACTGGTAAAATGAAATAGTATGATAATCCCAGAAAATATATCTGAACAAAATGCAGGAGTACGAAAGTACGGCAGTAATAAATCGTTCATTCATAAAATTATAGATACATGAATTTATACAAAGTAAATAATTTAACAGACATTTCCTACAAAGTAAATAATTTAACTACCCGTTCTAATTTGTAATAAAGCAATGTAAAAATTTCTGCTCTTCAACTTATAATCAACGAGTAGATGAAACAATTTTAAAATTATTTTTAAATAACAATCCATGTATCAACACCAGAATAAGGGTTGCAGTGTCAGAAAAGAGATTAAAAGAAGAAACCAAGCAATTACGGATGTACTGAGTGTTTATATAAAGCTAGGCCATCAAAAACAGCAAACTTTGATCTACTTCAGTTAGCCATGTGATCAGTAGAGTTTGGGAACATTTGCAGCAGAACTAAAAGATAATGCAAAACAAACATAGCCAAGGAGCAGAGTAGAGGTTCATCTAGAGTGAAGAAGCCACAGGCAGTGAACGATATATCCTCGCTGCAGATCTTATCATTAAATAGTTCCAGCTGCTGGACCACATCCTCACCTAGATGAGGTTCAAGAAGCAGGTTCTGGATGATGTCTCTAGTCTTTCTCACCTCGTCTCTAGTAGAGCTGCAAGACCACACTATGGCTATGACCTGACCTGAGTACAACACAGACCACATTACAGCAACACACATATCAAAGGCTGGTGAGACATTAGCAACAGCAGTATTCTTAACGTGCAATCCCCAGAAGAGGGTGTAGACGATCGTCACAAAGACATGCATGAGAAGAAGCAAAACAGATAATCCAAAGTATTGGTTGATGGCTTTTACAATTTTGACTACTTTTTTGTAAATAAGTTGTAGTTGGAATATTTTATATTCCTTGTCACTTTGTCTAACGATTCTCCTGTGTTCAATATTCGACAACTGTGTTGAAGACACTAAGGGCATTTTTAAATCCATCGCATCATCACAAGACTGCGAATTGCCCTCTGTGTTTGGGATCATAGAATTAGAACTCTTTGGATTAGTAAATTCTTTCTGGGGAACTAGAAACCGACGAAGTTTGTCATTCAGTAACTTCATTATCTTTCTCATTTGTAGAGTCCAGTAAACATAATAAGATGTGACAGCAAATGTTATGAAATGAACATAGTAAGATAAAAATAAACATATGAATAAACCCAAAGGAAAATGTGGGAAGAGAGCGAACATATCCAGACCGAAGAGAGACAACATATATAACATCACTATTCCTACAATGTCAGATGTGTGGCCACACTTCCTATTGTATGTTTCGGCCGGGTTATCAAAAAACATTCTGTCGACTTGAACACATGTACACATAATTTTCTTAATGTCAACTGTGTTTACATTTAATGTAACAAGATTAACCACGCCGGTAACATAAACTAAATATACCTCAACTGCTTCCATGTACTTTGTTGCACCAAAGTGAATATTTTTGGATAAAATAAGAAAAACATGCGTAATTCCTACAGCTGTCGTCACTGCTGTTATCAGGATGTTGTAGACGGTGGCTGGAATAGATCTCCTGAACTGCACAGTTGTTCCTGTGGAAAGTCTTCTGATGGTGACATTGAGGGTCTCAAGCCCAAATATCTTGCGCAAGGAACGTAACAGTCCAGGAATTGGGTAAATATGTGATTGCAATGTATCGTCCATTTCTTTCTACAAAATAAAAAAAATATTATATTTGTAAATTATAAACACAAAAAAAATATTGGTTAAATAGTTTATTGGAACACATGTCTCAAAATAACTTATTTTGTTCACTAGTGGAGTGAAAGTCACGTGACATAACGTTGCTTTTGGTGGAAAATCTTTCTTCACGTGTACAGACTGACGACATAATTGCATCATATTGTGGTATTAAGGCAAATGTTAGTGGACACACGAAAACGAAATTGAAAATGCTTGGCAATTTTATATGTTGTATTTTATTCTGCTTTGTTTAGAAGTTGTTTTGTACTAGAAAGACCTTCCACCTTTTCATGAAAAATGTTGGCATAACTTTAAATTATTACTAATACCATGTTATAAAATTGTCCGTAACATTTGTATTTCTCGTGATCATAAGCGGTAGTATTACATTTAAATGAAATATCACATTACACTGTCTCTATTTTGCTGCATCATAAAATAGCGTGTAAGTTTATTCCTGAATATGTCATCGTCACAATATTTTAAAACAGTCCGGCAGGTGGTGCATTTCGTTGACTGCAAAACAGGAGCTTTTTGGCAGTTCGATAATTGATCTGCGGAAATATCTTAATCTTGATTTTGTGCCGCAATGTCTGCTCATTAAGGGGCCTCCCTACCTCCTCTTCAAATGCATTGCAGCGTGTTACGGCTATTCTTTTTTTTTTTTTTTGACGAAACTATTTAACGCGAATCGTATTTGTATATATACGAAAATAACATAAAATTCAAACTATGTCGCTATAGTTTAAAAATTTCAGTACGTTTATTAGAAACACAATTTTCAGGCCCCTCAAAATAGCCAAAAATGAATTTTGCAGACTGCCATATATGGAAAAACAACAACCTGATTAGAAAGAACACAAATATAGAGACAAGCGTTACACATTCTGGACTATGATACCCACAAATAAAATAATATTGTCACCGCTTAAAGTCTCGTAGGAAAAAGGATAATAATAAAGCACTGCACGCCAGCTGAGTGGCTTCCACGGAGAGGCGATAATGCATTACATACGTCGGTAAGTGGCACTGTTACCGCTCCTGCCTTACACACACAAACACACCCTATCTAGGGAGGCCACTTAATATTATTGATGAGAAGTTACAGAGCCTTTTTAGTAAGATAAGTATTTTGATGATACATGAAGTGAAGTGAATACTTACGTTAACATAGTTTACGCCAGATTGGGTTTGTTAAATTTTGTGTGACGAATATGTCTTATTTAGATTTACTTCATAAACCTAAATATGAAGTACAAAACTTCTAAATTCTGTTTTAGGCGTTAGAAAAATTAATCTAGAACAATTGATAAAAAATACGACAGTATACGAGAATCACAGGACTTGTTTTTTACGTTTAGGGCATGATATTTTGAACTATTGAGAAGTTTTGTGTTGGTATTAAGATCGTTGCAACAGTTTTTAAGTTTGCTTAGAACAAATAATAGTATCTACAGGTGAAAATTATTCCCTAGTTACTGCATATATTACGCATAAAGAATTAGACCAGCAGTCAAAGTTAGTTGTGTATTATTCCTATACATTTTTTTTTGTGCCAGCCAAACGTCATAGAGCCTGCATAGACAATTTTAGTTATTTATCTTTAAACTGTTCTCGTTCCGTGGATATACAATGGGTAAAAGGAAATTGTTAACATTATTATCTCTTCCATTACGTTTTTCGGTTGGCAAGTTACACACAGCTGTGTGTCTTCAGCATATTGCTTTCATATCGAGTGTTTTAAGATGCAGTTGTAGCATGTATTTACAGAGGGAGATCAGTGGCCTAAGAACAGAACCTTGTTTGACTCCGGTTGTAATAGGTTGACTTGCTGATAACTACAGTAGGTAGTTTTACGCACTGGTGTACTACTGCAAACTGCTATATCTTGAAGTGTTTTAGGAATAACTGAGAGGGTAATTGCTTCGAACTTCGAAATGTCTAAGAAAACATAAATTGTAACTTCGGACTCATCCATGGTTTCATTAATTGTATCCGTCATTCCCTGAAATATTGTGCAGCTGATGGATCCAACACGAAACCAGACGGTTTTCAAACATAATAATATGAAATTCTAAGTGCGCCAACCACAGTGAATTTATTATTTCCTCTGGAAATTAAAACATGCCAGAACAATGAGCAGTATGTTCTTAAAACCTTTTGAATGTTTAATTTTCAGTTATGCATTTTCAGATGGCCTAGGCTTTTAAAATTTACTTCTTAAAATCATTACGCATTTTGTGGAGCTCTGAAACTTAAAAGAAAAAAGTTTGTAGTGATTATGCGTTGAGCTGCTCGATATCTGAATTCATTAGCATATATTTTTATTTTTACACTGCTTGTTTATCATGTCTGTTATCCACGTATTAATTATTATTTAAATATTTTATATATTTGTTCAGCGCATATTGGTCAAATACTTTATCAAATGCCTTCGTAAGTATGTGAACGTTCGTATGAATCTAATCGTCCAGGAATATATCTTCCTAAGCCACCGCGACGACGTCATTAAATCTCTGTGCGAGTTTTAATTACCGTTACAAAGTTTGTAAGAATGTAGACAGAGATGTAAGTAATATGGCAGTCTGTGGATCCAGTTGACTCGTATTTCCCGGAAATGTGACTTTACTAGCGCTTTTAAACATTCCGAACAAGTGTTTTACCATCGTGGCTGACTTACAGCGCCACTCTTAGTACTTTTTGTCACGTACCAAATACTTTGTTTAAATCTCTATGCGCATATTTTAAATCTCCACTTTAAAGTTTCTTTAAATCGTTTATATTATTTAGTCGTAGTCAGTCTTATTGACTGAGAAAGTAACATTCGGTGTTGAAAGTATATCAAAAATACACATATGGTATGTAACTCGAAAGTGTTACATGACGTGTACGGCTACGTTTATTATTCAAAGTAAAAAAAAAAAATAGTGAATAATTGTTTTCAATGTCACGTTGACAAACTAATAATGTTTATGCAATATACAACGACTGGAAATAAAATATTGACGATACAGTTTCAGCGTTGTCGTCCGCCACATTTCTCCACATGCGAAAATTCTGGGCTGAACCCGCCAAGGATCGAACACAGATCTCCTTGGTGGGAGCCGAGCGTGTGACCACTCGCAGCCCCTTCAGTCTACAATATTTGCAAGACGCTGGAGTTTTTTTTTTTTTTTTGTGAACGTGAAGTGGAGTTTTCAATTTATATGTAAAGTTATCATTGACCTCTGTGTAATGCTTCACCATTTTTATTTCGTTACACTGTGCCAAAAATATATATCGCATTGAAAACAGAGCTCTTTTAGGACTTGTTTCACGAATGCTTTTATTTTTCAAAACGAACAAAGATAAATAGTAGCACCTCATCGCTCTCATTATATGTAACACAAAATCACAATGACTTTTTTTTTTCTGCGCAGTATCTTAGAAGCTAAAATTGGTTGGAAACTAGAGAATGCATTGTCGTAATTATTTAAATTTTATTTAGTGCTATCTATAATAATACACAACATACTATAGAAATTCTAGAAATATTTAACAACTTGTGTGTGAACTATGGCGTTTTAATCCAGTCCAGTAACCAAACTAAGTTATTTTTCAACAGTTGAATATTTTACAAAGTTATGAAATTTATTAAAATAGTTTTTCTTGGTATGGTGAAAGTATGTTTGTAAAACTTACTAACGGAGTGCTTCTGGCGAAATCAAAAATTCCTGAGCTCAGAAACTAGTTGCTAGATATTTCTGGTACTGCTATAATACATTGCGTGTAATAATTAATTTATTTATTTGCGACTTGTTTTTACAGTGGCGAAGGTAAGGTGTAATCACCTTGTCTTACACTTAACCACTGAAAAAATAAAGAAAAAAAAAACAAAGACAACAGAACATTAAAAACTGAGAAATTAATAATAAAAAAATAAAATAAAATACCAAATTACAATGGGCATGAATATTACCACCTAGAACATAAATAATTCCTTGTTATTATTAAATTGAGGTATAATACAAAATTATGGTTTAGTACAGAATATTAATATATGACCAATTATGAAATAAATTGGAAAGATGGATAAACTAGATGTATTAGACTAGACAAAAAAAATAAAAGCACTAAAGCTATAATTTAGCTAATTATCCGACAGGAAGTCTCTGGGAAATATTAATATATATCGTATACTAAGTAAGGTTAATTTGGTTAAGTTAATTATACACTCTGAAAAGTATATGCTCCCGTTTTCAGTAAAGTAGACTGTAACCTATTGTTAAA
The DNA here is from genome assembly GCA_003012365.1 of Medauroidea extradentata. Taxonomy (NCBI): domain Eukaryota; kingdom Metazoa; phylum Arthropoda; class Insecta; order Phasmatodea; family Phasmatidae; genus Medauroidea; species Medauroidea extradentata. The sequence goes on along the minus strand of PNEQ01026250.1, from coordinate 50,889 downwards.
ACAGTCCTCGCCATGTGGCTGGAATTTTTTTTAAGCCCTTTAACAAAAACCTCGTGAAATGTGACAATAAGAGGCCAATTATAGCGATGAACCGCAATGATCAGATGTTATCATGGAAGTTGCACACGCTAAACAAAACATTATTCTGTGAAACAGTATTCTATATTCCTACAATGTGCAGAGTGTTACCTTTATCTAAACTGAACTGCAGTGAAAGGTGACAGTGGTCACATATTTTATCAACAGTCGACTGGTGATACTGACATACATGTTAGTATCTGCACTTAGATGCTCACTTACCTAAATTGTGTCAAACATGCATAAACAGCACGTACACTGGAACCAGGATATAAGAAAGGATAATAACTGTAGGTTTTATAAACTGGATTTAAAATATTAACTTACTCATGAAAAATCGTGTATTAGAACTGAAATATTTGCTTATGTTTTCACCGTAGCAGTATTCCTTAACTATTTCTCATTTCTTCTGAGAACAAACTGTTGCGGATGTCGTGTGTGATCGATTTTGTTAATGGAATTACTTTCCAGTGGAGTCATTGTAAGTTGCTATACCTGCGTGGCGACAGCTGTATTGTTCTGCGACTTTAATTTTACAAATTGACCCTTTATTTATAATTCATCACGTACTCTGCACACAATAACAGTTTTCCCCGCTTCCTTTTACAAACAGTTTCCATCAATAAATGAAAATGAAATGCATTAAAATTAATTTTTTCTAGAAATCACCTTTAACTATATGTTATCACAGCTCGCCAAAATACTGTAAATTCCGTAGAGAGATTGTGTACCAACAATTGCTATGCGTGAAATTACTGTCTCAAAGTTAGTTATAAGTTTAAATTAATTATATGTATTATAACAGCTGTTTTTAAAAGTAAATGTTGTTACATGGTTCCGTGCATGGCGGTTTTAATGGAATGTAAAAGTGTGCACATACAACATACACACGCAGCTATAAAACAAAAGTTAATATAAAAATAATTACTGAATACGCACAGCTATAAACATACAATGATTTTACTTGATTGCCTTAATGGCTTTGTAATCAATATGAGTTCAACAATCCGATCACATATTTTCATATGTACTGCTCATGTACTGCTTTGGTTAGCTTATTGGTTGTTTATTGACAATTCCGAACGCTCACTCGATAATTATATCACGGCACTTAAATCACATATTTCCTGAAAATTTCTGTTTTTGAAAACTATATGTGTGCCGCTCAGCATTACATTCTATGAACTGTCGACACTGCTTTCAAACACTTGGTATATAAAACTGCTGTCGTTCTTTTATAATATATTCCGATCGAATAAAGTGGCATGGAGGGAAACACCTTGGACTCCCGTTCAACGATTCTAATCCTGGTCTGACATCTAGATTTCCGTTTCCCATGCATTTTAGATATCAGTCCAGGCGAAAAATGAAATCGTTCGTTCATACAGGACATAGTTGATTGCCTTTCTGTTCCTCGTTAATCAGAGATACTGGTTTCGTCTCTAAGTTCACCGCTGTCAACAAGAAGTTAAGACCTCTCTTTTATAGAATGCCACTAGCCTTCTACAGTCGAAATATTCTTGTGTAAATTGCTCCATCTCATGTCAGTATATGCACTGTATTTCAGCAAGATGTAAATAAAATGTACCAGGAGACCGTTGATGCCAAAGCAGATATTTGTAATATGACATTCTTGGCCCATCTCAAACATTAGGTGCTGTAGACGCCCTTACAAGATCTGGTACATGAGTAGGACTTGGGTCCCGCTTTCAGAACTGAAAGACTAAGTGTACGGATATTAAATATAATTTGTTAGCTGCGAGTTAGTGAAACATAGCCAAGGAAGGAACAGCACAGATCCCCACATGCGTGAAGGACCTATCAGTGGTCTCGCTGATCGAGAAATGGTCAGGCAAAAAGGGATGTATACCCATGCATGAACATATAGAGAGTATAGAAAATGCTGCTGCGTTAAGTAGGTGAACAGATGAAGATAAAGTAAAGTAAGTTAAAATGAAAATAAAGGGTCTAGCACACAGATTTATCGCCACTTGTCCGCGTCTAAAGGGAGACGTAACATTTAAATTATTGAATAAGGAGTTAATAGAAAGTTTTCAGGAATGCCAACCCTTACAATGTCATTGTTTCATATTGAATAACGCTAAACAGAGAAGCGATGAAAATGTTCAGCGTTCGCAGATCGATGTAGAAAGTTATGTGAAAAGATAGTTCAAAGGGTAGAGGAGCCCGAGAAACAGGAAATATTGAATCAAGAGATGGAAAGACGTTTGTTAGCCGCATTTACTGACGGGTTGCAAGGTTCTGTAGGTTTACAGTTAAGATATAAACTCCCCCAAACAATGGATGAAACAGAGCATATGGCGATAGCTCTAGAAACCAAAGAAGCCCATCAGGAGAGAAAAAGTAGGTCAGATGATTCAAGTCGGAGAAAGAGAGTATATTATGCAGGCTCCAGACAGACAAGTGTGGCACGGGGAAAATCATTTAGTGGCGCTAAGAGTTCCACGTACAGAGGCTATGGAAGACCTAATTTCTCATGCTATCGAGGTTCGAATGACAGTAGTTTCAATGTTAGTAGATCGGGAGTAGATTGTCTTCCCAAGAGCATGAGTTCCGACAACGGACGAAGAAGCAGTAACATGAGGTGCTTTAATTACGACACGACGTGAAGTTCTGCGTTGGAGAGTCGTCGGTAAGCGTTTTTATGGACGGGGAAAAGGATAGCAGTCGGGATCACATAGAGAAAAATGGGCCTGTCATCGGCAATGACAAAGTCCGCCACGCTTCTTCATACGAAAAATCGGGTATCGACCTCGTCGCGAATCAAAGTCCAAATCGCCTGGTTGGGAGATGAGCGGTCTAACCAATGCCTCCACACATATGTACGATAGGTTTGACATAATGTAGTTGCATACTACGCAACAGTGTGAAGTCGTGGATGTACCACAGTTCATGGAAAGAAAATATGACACGGTGTGGAAAGTTTCGGGTAAATGTTTCTCGCGCGGTGTGCTTTCCGAAATAAGTGTTGATTAGCAATACGATATTGTATACAGGGGAATGTGAGAAAGAAAGAAACTTAGTTGAGGGTAAATGGAGTTTAGTATCACAAGCAGACGGGAAATTCCGTGGGGTAGACTATACATTTTTAGATAAAGACCTCGACTACTCAAGAAGTAGTGAAGGCAACTATTGTTCACAATATTGATGCTAGACGCAGGCAAGCAGTGGTGCGACACAATTCTAACTGGAAAGGAGAATTGTATTTACGTAGCCACATAACCAAACTTGGTAAAGTGGATCAACCAGAATGCGATGTCTTAAACAAAATACGTGTGTCAGCATTAGCAGTGTGTATTAAGAATTCCGATGCTTTCATTCCCCTGAACTCTTGGGTATGGTGCCGTAATGTCGAAAATTAGATACGACGTCAGAAAAATGAACTGCATGAACAATGAAACCAAAAATGTCCCATGCCACGCGAGCCAAGGGCATTAGTAGGAAAAACATTTTTCAATGTTTAGGCCGAGAAAAACCACAGAGAGTAGTGAGTCACTGGAGTTAGTTTCAGGGAAAGAAAGTATCGTGTGGCTTCGTGATGCACAGGTCTAGCAAGAAAGCTAGCCAACATCACGGCCGTAGAAGTACAGGTCTGGACCACGGTCGTAGAAGAACAGGTTTGGACACTCGCCTGGACATTTGACCCCTTTGTTGTTTGGCTGTAGTTCACCAAGTTACCGAGAATATTGTGTTTTATTGGCGCTGATGTTACGGCGGTCGGACTAAACTCCGCCTACTTCCTTTCCGCTAAGATAAACAATTTATCAAAATGTATTTTTTATCAATTTATGAAATACTTTCTCCGCTCACAAATTTAAGAAAAGGCTCCAGCAATATTTATTTATTTTATAAATTTAACAATGGAAAAAAGTGGATGAAGTTTGAGTCCGACTGCCCGGAAAACAGCGCCAAAAAGTACGACATTCTCGGTAACTTGACGAACTGCAGCCAAACAACAAGGGGGTCAAGCAAAATACATTGTTAGATAGGCGAGTGTCCAGACCTGTTCTTCTACGACCGTGGCCAACATCAAATATGTAAAATGTTTTCCTTCAGGAATATAGCACTATTTATTTGGTCATTATTTGTCCGTGAGACACCTTCAAGCTGAAAGTTGCTTTGCATTAAGAATTTAAAGTAACTCAGAGGCCAATGTGCGAATTTTATGAGGGTAAACTTCCTTTGAAAAGGATGAAAAGGGTCGACAAGTTAGTTATTACTTACGGAAATGTTTTGCTGTTGCAAATGAAACTCACAAAGTATGAGTGGTGACCGAAGTATTAGGGTATTTTATCTATTATTATTGTTATTATTAAAATTTGTTATTTCTTTCACCGTACGTACAGTTTAGATTATAGAGAATGGGAGAGAGTGGTAGTTTTATTGTTAAGATTTTATTCAGTAGTAAAAGAATTGCATCAGCCTGAATGATAAACATATTTACACTAACCAACTGAACATGAAATTTATGTCGTTATGTGGTCTAGTAATCAGATTAATTAGGTATTAGGTATGATCATGTTAAAAATTAAAAAAATATGTCAGACTGCTTTGGGAATTCACGTATCCGTAAGTAAATTCAGTTAGTATACAAATTGCTCTAAAATGCAAGGTGATAACTGTAAAATGTATATACAATTAGCGTAGTTGTTGAAATAATATAAGATAAGTTTCGTAAAAAATTCAAGGACTCCAACGGCTACCACATATTTTAGTTTCACGATCCATAAACAAAAGGTTTTTGTAGTATGCAATTTGTCATAATACATATAACTATTGTATTGCAGTAAAATTAATACTGTAAATAAATAAGGTCTCAGTTCAAATTTTCATGTGTTATTAACTGTTTGAAGGATGTAATTTCTCCAGAAATATTTGTTTATGTTAGTAGTTGATAATACAGATTTTAATAGTGGTGAGAAATGTTGAAGAGAAGACGGGACACAGAATGGTGTCACGTTTAATAACCTCTATACACAGCAGGGAAGATAGATGGACAGGCTTGACGTGTAACCTTGGTACACAAGAGAGAAATATAGAAGTAGGCCAAGGAACCTTCACCTAACCTACAATTGTGAAATAAACAATTATTTATATATGTTCATACAACCCATATTTCTTACTTAGGTTGAATTTCAATCATTAACATCGCATTTATAGTATGGAAAAATGTAATTAAATAAACAATTTCAAGGAAACGTACCCCTTAAGTTGCTTGTACGTGGTAGTGTAGCATTCACTAAGAGTGTTGGCACTCAGTCGCTGTACTGCCTAATAAACTCGGTGATATGCATACTGAATCTTGCTATAGTCTCCGAGGTAATGACAGGGCGTAGACTAGTGCAGAGTGCAATATGTTGTGGATTCAACATAGTTTAGTTACCACGTAGCAATTGTGAACGTAGCGCGGAGTGGAATTGGGAGACTGGAAACTGCCCAAGTTCACAGGTACTAAGGCCGGATTTACACATTGGCCCAAAGATTGGGCCAATCTTGGAAGGAAGAAATGCCATATGACCAAGAAATGGTCAGTCGCTATTTACACACTGTTCCAATTAAATTTTAACCAGTCATACGACCAATTTAAATTCCATGGTAACTGAGGGTCAAGTTTTTTTTTGGAAATTACTGCAGCTACATTCACACTTTACGCATATTTGTAGAATAATGTCCACTGATCCAGTTCAACACTTCATATAACAATATTTTCCTCTCTAACTACAAAAAAAAAATGTAAAATCACAACACAAATGCTTGCACCAATGTGTAAACACAGACCAAGCTAACGCCAGTGCATACTCCAATCCGTTTTATGGTTGGCTCAAAAACCGACAATGAAAGGCAGAGTTTCCAACACATGGCCAACATTCCAAGATCGACCAAGCACCATTTACACACTGATCGATTCCTTCCAAGGTCGGGTGTTGGGCCAATGTGTAAAGCCGGCCTATCAAACCAAGGTCTCAGTCTAAAAAATAACCAGAGATCTCAGTGAAAGTGTAACACCCAATTTAAGTAAATACCTAGCCGAACGTTATTTCACGGCATTATATTGCTTAACTAAACGTCAATTGATACAAAATTATAGATACAGAAGTGAGACAGTGATACTAAAAATTACAGATTAATGGCGACAACATGGTACATGAACCTTACAACCAAGATTTTCTTCGACACAATTTCTCATTACATCGCAAAACTTTAGTACACCAATATTTCCGATATTTTAACATTGATTAGTACGTTTTCATGTTTCGATATGTTCGTTCGACTGAACTAGTAATGCTTATTTACGTTTTTCAAATAATGCTGTGGTATATCATCTATTGCAATAGATTTTTCGTCAGTTTTATAATACGTTGAGTTTTATATTGAGCAAATTAAGTTGGATAGTGTTTTTATTCCTGTGGACTCCAGTTTGTGTCCAAATACCGAATGCTATTTTTATTACGTAATTTTGTTTACGCTAATATTGTATTATCGGAAGCACCACATTATTTCCCGTACTAAAGATAAATAATTTGGACTGTTTACTGTTAGAAACAAGAAATGACAGTTTCAGTTAGGTGCTAAAACATTGCAGATTTAATTTTGTGTCATCAGAACAAGTATTCTAAAAGGGTTCAGCAGTATAATTTGGCATGGTTCTGAAATAAATAGTGCATTGTGGTTTAAGTAAAATCGTGAAAATAACGACATTTTTGCCATGCAGCAATGCCATATTCTCTAATGTTATTCAAAATTGTTCAAACTACCTCTTGTTACGATGAATCGTGTAGGCTACACTGATTGCATTATTAGAAATGAAACTCACAATATTTATTAATGTTATTGAAACAAGTTATTATTTGTTGCAAATAGAAATGGACAGTACAAGGTTATCAAATATTTTATCTACTCATAAGATGCTGCGACTTCTGCATAAGAAGTACTAGAGAACTTTACTGTCTCCATCAGAAGAATTTCCACAGCAATAACAGCACAGTTCATGTTAATTACAGAAAATTAAATGGACTGTAATTTAAAAAAATTATTTATACTATGCCAAAGAATAACGATACACTAAAGACAGTAACAATGCGAAAATTTTAATGACATTATATTTGTCCCTTCCGTCAATGCAGGAAAATTTGAAGGCCATTGCTCGGGGGGTTCCCTCAACCATGACAGGCCAGTCCACCACAAATGAAGATATCGAAGTTGATCGGGCAGCAGACCGCACCACAAGAGGCGCAGTCAGCTGGGTTATCTCAGAATGATACATGTCTCCACCAAGTTGGATGTGTAAGGTCTTGGATTTCACTGACCTTTCTTGCCACAAACGTTTTGAGCAGATGGAGAGACGAGTTTATCCAGGCCAGTACAATTTGAGAATCTGTTCAACCCGTGATAGAAGTGATTTGAATATGTTTGTTGTAAGCCATTACTGCATGGTGGAGCAAATGTGCCAATAATAGAGCACCACAGAGCTCCAAACGAGATAGAGATTGTATCTTAAGCGGAGAAACTTTACCTTTGCCTAACAACAAATACATGTTGACTTCACCGCTAGGAGCTTGGGAACCCAAATAAACAACAGCAGCATAACCTATTTCAGAACTATCTGAAAACCCATGGATGTCATACCTGCAACCTTCAGGACCTTGTATGTACTGACGTATTGCAATAGATGTTAGCAATGGGAGTGTCTGACTGAAGCATTTCCAATGCTCAGTTATCTGTCTGCTGGAAGACTCGCATCCCACTCCAATGTCTTCATCCACAAAATTTGCAAGAGGTGTTTTGCGAACATTATCAATAGGACTGAGCAATCCCAGCGGGTCAAAGATTCTAGCAATAGTCGATACAATGCTTCGTTTTGTGATCTGTTGTGAGTCGATGTGTACATTGTAAGCAAAGGAGTCTGATATTGGGTTCCACTGTAAACCCAACACCTTAACTACAATTTTGCTGTCAGAATTCAAAAGAAAAGATTGTGGTCCTTCAACATCTTCAGGAGAAAGCTAATCAAGTAGCTCTGTGCAATTACTTGTAAATTTCCGTAACTTAAACCCACCTCTTTTAAGACATTCCATCAACTCCTTTTGCATTGCCAATGCTGATTCAGTCGGGTCTGTTCCTGTTACAACATCATCGACATACGTATCTGATAACAAAACCTTGGATGCTACAGGGAATGTTGCCTCTTCATCCTTTGCCAGCTGTTGTAGAGTCCGAAGAGCCAAATAAGGAGTCGAAGATATTTCATAAGTAACAGTTTTCAGACGATAATCTGATACAGGTTCTGTGGCCTAAATCGCCAAAATGATCCGGGTGGACTGCGATCTGACGGTACATTTGTTTTATATCGCCCGTAAAAAAAATTATGCAGTCTAAAATGAAGTAACAAGTCTACTATCTCTTGATGCAACTTAGATCCTGTCAGTTATTTATCATTCAACGAAATACTATTGGAGTCCTTGGCAGAAGCATCGATCACTACTCGCAGTTTGGTGGTGGAACTGTCTGGCTTGACGACACAATGATGGGGCAGATAGTAAGATGTCGAGGAATGCACTTGCTCCATAGGAATCTTCTCCATATGTCCAGAATCAAGATAGTCCTGTATGAAATCCGAGTACACGTCCATGAGGGTTGAATTTCCTCTAAGTCTCTGTTCCAATCCAAGAAAACGGTGAATGGCCTGAGGTCTACTATCGCTTAATCCAGGGGGATATGTGCGGAATGGTAGAGATACCATGTAACGGCCATCGGCTTGCCTTGTGTGAGTTTCAATAAAAAAGTTCTCACATTGCTTATCCTCAGGATACCGATATTTTACCAAAGGAAATTCTTCTACTTCCCAGAAATTTTTCGTAACCACATCTAATGAAGGAGTTGAATTAAAGAGCGAAATGCACAATGATCTAGACTCAAATGATGCCGGTTCAACTGCTACCTTTCCCATCAACACTCAGCCAAAGACACAGTCCAATGCTACTGGTGGTCCATTACACCGGCCTCCGGTCATCAGGTCAGGAACCAGATCAGCTCCGATAAGCAAGTCAATTTTTCCTGGAGCATCGAAATATGGATCTGCGAGTCTCAAATGGGAGACAGCTTTACGAACTTCGCTAGATACATTTACATTAGGTAAATCACTGGTAATATATGTTAATACATAGGCATCTAAGTAAAACTGTAGATTGGTGCTGTCAACTGGAGTAATTACAATGGATGTACGGGCTCTTGCCACGTTGACTGGAGTGCTCGATAAACCTTGAATAGGGAGATGAACTTTGTTTCGCTGCAAATGTAGTCTCTGCATGCATCGTTCGGTGATAAAGCTTGCCGTATCCAATAATGCACGTACAGTTAACGTATTTCCAATGGAATCAAGAATTGTGACTTGGTCTGTTGACAACACTATGGAATGGCCAGTACTACAGTTTTTCGTTAAGAGCGACGACAAGGAAGAGACTGTAGCTTCTACAGGTTGTGTTAACTGATTGTCTTGATCCAAACTTGATTCATCATGATCATCCACCTTTTTTTCCGAAGTGTAGCAACGAGTTGTGTCTGTTCCCACAATGCTGGCAAGATGAGGTCGAAGAGCAGTTCTTTGTGCGATGTGACCCACTAAGACAGTTCACACATATATTGTTCTTCTTAACCACAGTAAAGCGATCAGCAGGATTTTGTTTTAAAAATTCTGGGCACCTGAACAAGTGATTGGAGGCTTTACAGACACAACAAGTTTGGGCAGAATTGACATGTACCTTCAATACTGGCGCATGCCTTTGGGTTGCAACGAATTTTAGCTTAGCAAATTGACCAGCAATCTTGGGATGAGAAGAAGTAACAGCTTCTTGTGCTCTGCAATGCTTCTCAAGAAAGTGATAAACCTATCTAGAGTAGGAAACTCATTCCCCAAGGTCATTTCCCATTCCACTTGCAACAGAGTCCAACCGCTTGCCTAGGATAGGAAGTAACACCATGTCCCATTGACTGACAGGTGCCCCCAGGGCTTCCAGTGCTGAATCATTCTCTGATATTACAGTTACTAATTGTAGTAGTGAGGTTGGTGAATGTACTGAAGCAGAAAGTGCCTGTAGTAAACCTCAACATGAAACGACACAATAATCCATTTGTTGTCATAATGGTGAACTAGTTAATTCCTAGCTACTTCAAAATTGGTCTCTGACAATGATAATGACTGAATCATCCCCATAGGTTCTCCATTAAGAGCGCTCTTCAAGTATGCTGATTTCTCAACTGAGGAGAGCTCAGAATTATTAGACACCAAAGTTTCAAATAAGTTAGAAAAGTTAGACCAAAGCTGTGGGGTCCCATCAAAACTGGGTAAAGCAATTTTTGGTAAAGAAACATTACACATACGTGAATGCGATCCTCTAGAATCACTTGTTCTATGTTCAACTTTCTTGTCAGCATTGTGTCTACAGTTGCCATTATCGTATAGTATTGCTCCTCCAGTTGGGTCCTACGTTGTAAATGACTCGCAGTGCAGAAATTCTCCAGCTGCTCCGAAGCAGTTTCAAACTCAATGAAATCGGCATCAAATGCCTGCTTCACAACAGGTAAGTTGCGTGATGTAGCAAGGAACAAATTGCCCTTACTAGCATCGTTAACTACTACATTTGCCAAATCAAAGGCACGTTTCACGCGTCCCTCCACCAGCCGAAGTCGAATCTGGATAGCCTTAACATCAACCATGATAAACAAGGTTTGCAAATCTCAGCACATCCACGCCAAATTCCCTATTAATACGGAAATATCCGGCCCGGAGGACCAAAAAAATGTTAATAGCACTAAATAAAAAGGACTGTAAATTCAAAACTTTATTTTTACTATGCCAATGAATAACGATACACTAAAGACCATGGTCTTAGAATTACAGATCTGGACACTAGCCTATCTAACAATGCTATTTAGTTGACCCCATTATCCAATTTTGACTGAAAGCTACACTAGCAATGAAGTGTTGTTTTAACATTGCAATATACGATCGTACTACCACATCTCCTAGTAGTTCCGACATGTGCTTGCTCCTTGTAGATCCATTTACACAATGTTAGAACAACCCCAGATTGCCAGTGGCGCCGGTCAGTCACAAGAGGGTCAATTTTCAACTCCAAGTGACCAGACCTGTTCCTATATGGCCGTGCTATAGACAGTAGACAGTAACAATGCGAAAATTTTAATGACATTATATTTGTCCCTTTTCACTTTTTCTTTCTCCAAGTACAGAGCCGAACAGTTCAAGAGATCTCTTCGAGTCACCGTCTACAACGTCCTGTTAACAGTAGTGACAGCAGCTGTAGGGATATATCATGTTTATGTTTATGTATCAGGAAACACTTTATTCAGTGTTGCACACTATTTGTCAACCATTATAACGATTAATATGTATGTTACTAGTTTCGTTGTTAGACAAATATTTACAAGTCTAAGCTTAGGAATGAAATCCATAGTACGTGCCAACAATTGGACAATATGTTAGAAAATAATCATATTAAAAAAGCAATTGTAGGTGGTTTTCAGTGGTTTTTATTGTAGTGATAATATATAAATTTTTGGTTATTGGTTAAAATATGTGGGTAATTTTCTCGTACTTCAGTTTGAGGAAACGTCCACTACTTGTACTCTTCTCTCACTTGGGGAACGTCATCATTTTGATATATACGTCTGATTACGTGTATTTTGTTCATCAACTTAGGCGAAGACTTCAGCTACTGAATAGTACATTTCAGCAGCTACTAATTTCACAACAAGACATCATTATCCCCGAGCGTCCTACTGTTAAGATCACACACACAATACGCGGTCCCCAATGCTCTAATGGCATAATGAATTTACAGTTGCATCAAATGTCTACAACACAACTGCCTAGCATTGGAAATGTAACATTATTCCGTAGGAAATGAAACAGAATCAGAAGTATTTAAAATCAGGGAACTTTACAATAAAATATTTGAAATGCTAGTTCTTGTAAATAAAGTCTTCGGACTGTCGAATTTATTTCTTCTTATGTGTATCTTTGTGGTTTTAGTCAGCACGGCTTTATGGACAGTACACATTGACAATACAGTTTTGTCTGTAAGTTGGCACGTGTGTATGGCCATAATGTGGTGCGTACTGTACTCAAGCCAGGCTGTAGCCATTGTGTGGTCTTGTAGCTCTACTAGAGATGAGGCGAGAGAGATTAGATACATAATCGAGAACCTGCTTCTTGAACATAAGCTAGGTGAGGATGCGGTCCAGCAGCTGGAACTATTCAATGATCAGATCTGCAGCGAGGACTTTAAATTCACTGCATGTGGCTTCTTCACTCTAGATACACCTTTACTCTGCTGCTTGGCTGCCTCTGCAATGCCTTACCTGCTGATGCTTCTGCAGATGATCCCTGGACATCAGATTCATCAGTATATAAATTGAAATAATTGATTCAGTGATGCATTAGTAGTTACTATGTAAAATTGGGAATATTTTCTTTCCTGGTATCACCCTGAAGAAATTAAGGCCAAGTGAATAAAAATAATTGTGGCTATTGTAAAACAATAATAATGTAAACAGATATTCGTACAAATTCCTAATATGCATAAATTCTGTGTACCTATGTTGTGACATCTAAAGTATGTTTCACATGTTTAAGGATTGTGGTTAGCAAATTTTGTTACTTTATACTAATGTAAGAAATTATATTAAATATAATGTATTGATAAAGATGAAGCTTCACTCTAACCTGCAGAAATTACTCTGCATAGTAATATACGAGTCATGATAACACACACGCAGTAATTGAAATTCAAGCTGAGTGTTACAGAACATGTGGCTTACTTCATAATCGTCTACATTATTCAAAGCAATGTAACAAGGTATCAAATGAGCTGCTAGTTAATAAGAGATATGTTTCATAATGAATTAACAGCAAACAAAAACTTTACGGCTTAATTTATTTTGCGAATTTTTAAACAGATTTGCACAAAACAGAAATGTTATTAGTAATTGCATTACAATACCTTCAATATCTTTATTTTCGCCTTGTAATGTATTAAGTGCCAGATTCGAGAAACACTGACTCTAAATGTTTCTACAGCGGATAACCTGTTGGATATGCTAAACTGCTTCTTGTGTGTTATTTATTACCAGAGAAAAAATAAGGTGTTTATTACACTGTCTCAATATTTTCATACTCGACCACCTGTAAAAATGTGCATATAGTGTTTGGATTAATATTTATATTAATATTAATAGTCTATGCCTTTATGTTTTGTTTTGGAATCTATGAATTTCTTATTGCATGATAGATCTCACTAAAGTCTAGTGTGTAGGCAGGTACTAAAGTACAGTAAGAGAAAATAAATTATAAAATCATCAAATGTGGATACTTTGACTACAGGTGTAACGTTTGCCGACTCTAAATATTTGTTCAGGGACCATTTGTTAAGTATTTGAAAGCTTATGTCTGATCCAATACAGATAAAGTTTGCAATTTATTCACCAAATTATATATTTTAAGTCAGACAAAGTTAACCCTGCTGTCAAAGTATTCTCACTTGACGGAACTGGGAGTTGACTTTTGTTTGCATTTCTTAACATAATTATAATGTAAATAAGAATAATTCATAAGCATTTACCCACAAAGTTCTCGTATACAATATTGGGTTACGTTCCGAATTATTGAAGGAGGCGTTTCTCAATTAAAGAAATAAAAAATAAATTTTTTGCTAATAATTCAGCTTTTGTGATAGTTTTTGTTATTTACTAAAAATTTAATTTGTTTGTATAATTATGTTAGACACACGCAGTGGATCTGCACCTCAACATCTTAAATAAAGGCAATATAAATTACTGCTTTAAAATTCTGCCCTCACAAATAAAGTAAAGTGTTGAACAACATTTCATTTGGTGTAATCCTACTCTCCATGTTTTTTAATGCAGTCACGATCACTAAAATTTGACAAGTTTATCTAAACAGCTGCAGTTTGCATGTTTAATATTCATATAAATAAATTAAATTTTTATTCTTTTCATAAATGAGTCCCTTTTAATAAAATGTATTCACGTAAACTACGCTAATGAAATGGCGTCGACATTATAACAAAAAACTGCTATCAATTAACGATGATGTATTAAAATGATGTTGAATAAGGCAAGGTAATCAGATGAATGAACTATAGTGTAAAATCACATATTTTTACCGTGCACTTCTTATATACTTATTTAATAGTTATTTTAATTTTATATTAATTTAGATTGTCTACTCACAGATTTTATAGGCTGCCTGGAAGCAACAAATTTAAGATTTTTCTGTTTGCGCAAAATATTGTTATAATATTAGACATTGTCTTGATTAGTAATTGCCATCCAAGCACTAAAGTAATGAATGTACAGTGAGTTAGATCGCAACCTGATGATGATCGCTATGCTAGGAGCGCATACTACCGCTTAGGACTAAACATAGCTTATGTTTGTAAGCAAAGTTAGCTAAAATATCAAAAGCAGTTATGATGTGCATATACCTTTCTCTTTTCTTACAGGCACCACATAGATAATAAAGCCGGTACACGTACGTTATCAATGCTGTGGATAACATGTACACGACGTGTGTGTGTGAATTCCAAAATACATGTACAGGTAAAATTATTCTATACTAGTACAAGTCTGCTGGCACCAGCAACAAATAAAATAGGTTAATATATGAGAGTATTGGGCGCCTGAACACATCGTAAAAAAATTAAAATCAATGTCAAAATAATTTGCTATGGCTTTTAATACATAATTAGTCAATGTTTGTTTGAAAATAAATAAGAGTTGAAACATGAGCAATAATTACTAAGATCAAAAAAATACCAGCCAAGTTAAACGTGAACTCAAATTCATTTAAACTTAGTGTGCATTATTAATATTTCCGGCAAAACTTCAGCGGTGAGTATGGGTCGTTTGGTGGGTGTAAGATATGTAGTCCAGCAGACTTAATGGAATATTCTAAGATGCAGTAGGATGATGGCAGCTTGACTAGCGGTGATATGTGCTGACTCCATGATGATTAATATAGGCTTTCTACATACCATTAAACGACTTCTTACTGCCTTCGTTATAGAACAAAAATATTTCCCTCATGGAAATAAAGCTCCAGGACGCTTATCTGTGGCGTATAGAAGTTACTTGCAGATGTCACGGAGAAATAAACTTCAAATCTTGAAGAGGTCCATGCACTACACGTCCATTCAAGATACAGCTTTTCTTATAACTTTTTGAAAAACAAACAAACAAAAAAAACTAAATACACACACTGTTTCCTGTCTAAGAGAAAATATTAGTGGAGTAAAACAATTGGCTGGTTGGCTGGTTGACAAATTTGGTGCATGAAGTGCATTGTCAAAACAAAGTGATAAATTTAAGCCGAACATACTAAATTTTAGTTAAAATAAAATATGTTACAGTAAAACCATATTAGGCCGGGGTGTCTGGCAAATAAAATAATTAAAATAAAATCTGTGGCATGAAAGAGACAGTGATATGTCACACAGTGAAAGCCTGAAATCATATTCAGTATCAAATCTTACCTGCTTGTGGGTATTACCCACAACATAAATGTACCAACGATTACATAATATTTTACACTGAAAAAAAAAAAAAACTATATACAGTAAGTGCCACTTTAGATGGCGGTTTGAAGCTTTAGGAAAGGTGGACGAATTTCATGAATCCGAGCACTAAGTCAAGAAACAGCATACTCCAGAATGAAAACATCGACCTCAAGTACATAAGGCATTCAAATAGAAAACGGTAGAAGTAATGAATGCCTCTTTTCTCTTCGAAGTTCCACACTTGCCAGCCGCCAATTTAGATGGTGCGGGCTGTGTTAGAGTTAAATGAAGCTAGTAAAAAAATTGTTTGTATAAAAACATTTTGTAGCCAATTTGCTGCATTAAGGCTAAATGTCCCCATGTATAGTGTTTATCTCTGCCGAGTGATGTCAGCACTTTCGGGATCAAAAAGTTCTACATAAATAACTTCATAACCCTTGGACACACACACACACACAATAAATAAATAAATAAATATATATATATATATACCGTGCAAACTCTTAATAACAACAATTGACTGTGTTGTACGTTCCGCTTCGTCAATAAGCCTCCTTAATTCTTAACGATAGTTAGATATCTAAATAAATTAAATAATATATTTACAATACGCCATTACACATTTCAGTTCAACTTAAAGGAAGTTGATCGCAAAGGACTCAAACATAACAAACGCTTTCCTATGCTACAGTAGTATAATATTTCGGTTTTAACAAAATAATAACAATATCACAATTCATTTTATGTACGTTTGCATGTAGTTAAACTGCTTTTAACCAAAAGTTATCTTCTTGTCAAAAGATTTTGTACCAGTGTATTAGCATACCGACTGTTGGCCCACAGTTTAAGGTCTCGTCTAGTCATATTGATTCTTGGGTCCAGAAATCAGTCTACCCGACTGTGTCTCTTCCCTAATAAATTAAATTGTGTTTTTTTTTGTGTGAGCTATCTCAAATTCAATAAAAGTAAGTCAAGACATTCTTTCAATGGCCACAATTTATGTGTGTGTGTGTGTTTATGTGTGTGTATATATATATATATATACTTTTCATACATACCACAAAGCAATCAATAAACAAAACAAAAACTTCTCTTTTCTCTTTTTGTATCTGCCATAGACGACAGCAAAAATGTTAAAGAGTCTCGTTTGCAACATTTATATTCGCTTACCTAACCTGTAATTCCCCCACAGAGCATGCTTAAACATACTACGTACGCCCTTACTAGCTTATAATTTTTTTAGAAACCATTAAAAAGAGAGTATTTTGTTTTCAAACAATATGCTACGGTTTCTAGATGCGTTTCAGGGACAATAGAACGTGAATTATTGTTGTCCATGATGGGTAGCAAAAATATAAAATGTAAAAGAAAACTAAATAAATTTGGCTGGGGGGGGAGGATATAGGTATTATGCTTAGTAGCGTCTGGGAACAACTTCCGTACTTCGCAAAGTGTGGAAATTTCCGTTAAGGCGGGCATATTTTTGAGCATCCATTAAACAATTCAATAAGAAGACTATATTTCTGGGGGAAGAATAATCGTGTTCTCATTAGTGAGAACAGCAGCGTGACGAACACATTGAATTATTTATATAATCACTCTGCAGAGAGAACTATTGTTGACGTTATTGAAACGCAATAAATTGCGCAGTGAATTATTTATCTCCAGTTTGCGGCTATTACTTACTGTTAATCAATGTAACGGTGCATTCGCACAGATAGTAAAAAAAAAGACAGTTATATAGTTTCGAAATATCGTTTAGTTCGTTGTTTTTCGAGTGGTCTGGAGTCTCTTTGAACTTCCTCGAGAAAAAATTTATTGGTCACTTTAATTTCTTTAGGACGCTATTATAAAATGTTTTTTCTTTATTAGTTTTTATCTACCCGGCGTTGCACAGTTTTTACCTAAAAGAGTCTCATTGAATTAAGTGATAGGGATGTGCGGATGCAGTAAAAAAGTGATATACAAACATATTTTTTTTTTTTATCTCGTGACCATTGTTGGAGTGAACCTACTGTATACAATATCTGGTTGTAAATTGTTTGTGCACTTTAAGGAAATATTTTACTTCAAGAGAAATTGTAGTTGGCATCTTCAATTTAAGTATTTTTTATCATAACTCGTGTTTCAGATTTATTTTTAAAAATTTAAACTAATTACACAATAAATATGTACTGACAGATTTTCTGACATCAGAAGCAATTACATACTAGTTCTAAAAACGACAACCGGAACCGTCGAGAGTGAAAAGTCAGTATTCTATTCCTGAAGTTTCCTTAGTGTAGATTACTACAGGCTTTCTGTACAACTAAGTTTAAATCAACCACAGAAAATTACTCTGTGGTTAACGTACCCAGGCCACGGCCGTAGAAGAACAGGTCTGGACACTCGCCTGGATATTTGACCCCCTTGTTGTTTGGCTGTAGTTCACCAAGTTACCAAGAATATTGTTTTTATTGGCGCTGATGTTAGGGCGGTCGGACTAAACTCCGCTCACTTCCTTTCCGCTAAGATAAACAATTTATCAAAACGTATTTTTTATCAATTTATGAAATACTTCCTTCGCTCACAAATTTAAGAAAAGTCTCCAGCAATCTTTATTTACTTTATAAATTTAACAATGGAAAAAAGTAGACGGAATTTGAGTCCGACCGCCCGGAAAACAGCGCCAAAAAGTACGACATTCTCGGTAACTTAACGAACTACAGCCAAACAACAAGGGGTCAAGCAAAATACATTGTTAGATAGGCGAGTGTCCAGACCTGTTCTTCTACGACCGTGACCCAGGTTTACAATAATAAAACAGAAGTACTTTCTATTCGTCAAAATCTTATACATTTAAATTGTTAGCTGTTTCTCCTCTTGTGTGTCGGTTAACATTATTATTGCGTGGTTAATAGTTTAATGTTTTTGATTTTCCAAACAGTATTGTTAAGCGGTACTTTAAGAAGGGAATGTATTTGAATGCGAAATTCTCAATACTAAAACACGAAAGTAGGCATAGTTTTTTGTAGGCCTATAACTTACAATGTGGCACAACCTAGCCGTAATAAATTTCGTAGAGAAAAGTCTCAATACCAATTTTATCAGTGTTTAAGTTTAGAAAAATTTCAGGCAGTAAATAAATTAAAAATGAAAACTTAGTGCAATCTAAACTTTCCTAATTTTGTTAACCATGTTTACTTAGAAATTGCAATGGCTTAGACAAAAGCAGGACTTATAAAACACCCTTTCTTGACTAATTACTTACGCATTGACTTCGAGCATAAATAACCGTGAAAATTTCACAATAGTAAGTAACATACTTAACCGGCAGCAAGCACACTGAAAGAAAAATTTTGTAGGATGTCTTCCCTGCAAAATTTTTTTGTAGTAACCACAAAATAATTTTGTGTTTGCCAAGTGTTGTCAACTAAATGTTATTGTTGTAACTACAAAACAAATTTTGTAGGGTAAATGCCTACAAAGTATTTTGTAGCTTCTACAAAACACTTTTTATCTGTGTAGCTGATTCTAAAATGTTAACTATTATTACAGTTCGTTAAAAAGTACTCACATGAATAACTTCCGCGTAAATAAAAAACATGTTAAAACAATGTAATGTACTACCTATCAAAATCAAGCCTTTATTATAAAATTATATTTAAATGGTAACTGCAATAAAATGTATTGTAGATAGACAAACTACACATGACACAAATATACGTAACACATTTTTAAATACATAGTTTGATGTTAGTTTATTCTTTTCGTTAAAATTAGGAATAATAGTTGGATGAAACAGGGTTTAAAATATTTTTAAATGCGATGTGTGCTATTTTTAACACGTAAAACAATGATAGCTGTTAATATTGTTCAGAATATTCCTTAACAACCAGTTGTTTTTTTTTATTTCCTGTATTTTCCATCATATACTAATACTTAGCAGGCGGTAAGTGTATATGACACTTGTAACTTCTTTGGTGTATATAGTACCCCAAATTAAAAGTACATAATTGTCCCAACAAAAGTGAAACAAAGTGAAAAACTACAAAAACTAAGACAAATTAAGCAACACCAAATTAGCACGCCGGAACTTCCTCCTCAAGCATTGTCTTCCTTCAAAACACACAGTTCACCCCGCGCCTAGCAACTGATCCCGTCCCAATCCACACATATGACCAAGCCCCAAGGAACCGAAGGGTGAGATGAAATGTAAATAAAGGCCAAGAGCCCAGTAGTTACAGTTGCTGAAAAAAAAGTAGCCCCAAAATTACTTCATTCAACGCGTAAGCTATTTGATTACACTTAATCGTATCTAAAAAAAATTAATAAAACGATAAACCTGACCAATAATTAAAAAAGAGATTAAATGTACACTAGTTTGACATAAAACTGAACATGTACCGAAATATGACACATCAGTCTATCAGTCAATTTTGTCAAGTTCCCGCGACGCTATGACAAAAATTTTGTTTATGCTTCGCTGCGTTTCTTAATTCAGGTGAGGGTGGAAATGCACCCTAGTACGACACACATGCTACAACTAATGTGCGCTAACAAATTATTAGGTGATCGTATCGGTACTTATCTAAATCATTGTTTGAAACTTATCTGGTTAGTAGCCAAACCAAACAATAAAACAATCGTATTTAATGTATTCAGAGAACGATTGTAAACTTACCAGTGATTCTTGTAAGTTATATGACCACAAAACAATGTTACCAGCATAATGGCTTCGTGGCCGGAAGCACAGCAAGAAACGCTTCAAATAACATGAAATTCGCGTTTACATAGTTAATGTGTTTTAGTTATGATAACTGGGTCATCCACATCTGAAAGAATAAATGCAAATATATTAAACCGAATTTGTTTAGTGCACATTTACATTATATGTAGTGACATTTATTAGGCTGTGTTTATTTATAATGTTTGAAATTTCTATGTATGGAGTGGTGTTGGTACCAATGACAGTGGCATGCTTTTGTTTGTTGTTGTTGATTATTGTACTGATGGACAAAAAAAACTTGAATAATTGGGCGTTACAAATTTCGTATTTAAACAGAATTAACGACTAAAAATTTAGTAGTGCCATATTTTGATGTTGGTATTTGCAGTTATCCGTTCGCTACAATAGAGATTGTTGGTTTGCGTTTTAAACAGCATGTTGACAAATTTGAACTATTATGCAACGTGGAAATATTTAAATGTGCTTAAACAAATATCTGAATTTGACCCTTTCTTGCAGAACACATTGCTGAAAATGGTAATAAATGGCTCAGTCGATAATTCGTGTTCAACATATTACCAACAGTTAATACCAACTTATTGCAGAAAGCAAACGAAAGATCTATTGTTGTACAAATTGAGTATTCCCTAGACTTGTCCTGTTTGGACGTCCCGAGGATCTCCCGCTGGGACGTCCCACGGATGTACTGAAAGCGTTGATATGTTAGTCACACGGATATCCCTGGAACATCCTCTGGATATCGTAGGATATCCGTGGGATATCTCAAGTGTACTGTTCGGATATCCTTTGGTTGTCCCTAGGATGTCCCTATGCTCTCTGGGATATTTCATCAAACAGATTATGACTTTAGTAAACCAAAACATATTTTACCTTCCATAATTAAACCGGTAATTACGTAAGTTCTAATATAAAAGCCACAAAATTAGGAGACCATAGACAACGTACCAACAATGTAAACAATGCCTGGAGCATACACTGCTGCTTTATAAAGAGAGAACATGTCAGCAGCATTCCTAGCTGCGGCACTTCTTAGCTGGATTATTAATTGTCGCGGAAAAATCGCCTCCATGTCTGGTAATATTCTCTAGTTTATGTGGTTGTAACTCTTAACATATGTTCCTTAGTTGCGCTGATAAATGAATACGTTTCAAGAATATGAACGTTCTACTGCAATCATATTTTCATACATTATAACAATAAAATAAACACTAGTTAACAAGTTTGTTTATTATAACAATGTAAGAAATTTCCTTCTTCACTTTTTCCAGGCATATAAATTTCATTTAAATCACTTCAAACTATTCGGGTAGGGATGTACCAGGAACTCTGCCCGGGCTAACCTCGTGTCTTTTCATAACCAAATGTAGTTTATCGTTACGGACGAATGGCTGCTTGTAAATCAGTAGAAATTGTTATGATATAAGCTTGAAAATACATATTTAATTAAATTTTAAAATTTTATTTGTGAAAACAAAAAAAAAAAAATGTATGTCATATTTAAATGTACGTTGACTTACCATAAGTATTGTGAAAAAGGGTAAAAATTTCAACGAAAAAGATTTAGTATAAAGTGTGTTTTAAAAACTGAACTTTAGATAGACAAGTGGTCCTGTATTAAAGACCAATTTTATTTACAGTAATGTTGTAAACTAGGAGTTTGTTTCTAATTTCGACCCTATTCACTCCAGTGTCACTTTTCACATCAGTTTACGGTAGCTCCTTACTGGTATGCTAATTAATATAAAAATCTCTGTGCAACAACTGATCGGTTATTAAAGGAACTGGGCTAACATTTCCAACATGGGGTGCGTTGAATCGAATCCCGTATCCAGCAAGAAATTTATTATGTTACAGATTACGTGTGCCTAAGGAGTCTGCGATCTGTTAAAAAAAGATATAATGATGCGACCTAAATAAACAAATATAATATAGATTGTGAACAATATGCAGTACAATTACAATTGTTAAATTTTAAATATTGTTGCTATACTTGAAGCTTGCGTAGTTAAATGAAGCGACTAGAAAAATTAAAATTCCGTGAATTTTCTTGATACTGGCTGTTCGCTATGAACTGAGCAGTCCCCAACTTTTATGATAACCAAAAACTGTATTTTTTTAGACCTAAGATGTTCAATTTTAAGAGTAGTGAAACGTTTACACTAGTTTTTAGTTCCGTGGATGTTTTCGTATTAAAAAATTGCGAAGTTTAATACATAATTACTCAAATAAAAATTAATGCAGTGCTGAGTTTATAGTGAACAGACTATACACTATGTTATGCACATAAATCTGGGCTGAGAAATTTTTAATACACATAGAGAGTGTCCAACAAAGTTGGAGTACAATCCAAGAAGTGTTCCAATACAACCTAGTTTGAAAGTACACTGCGGCATGTCTTGCAGACACAACGACGATTTCAATACAATTATGACTTACTTGGTGACAAGAACACCCAATGTACAGCTTGTGTGGACTGTTGTAGTGTTATTGTTACATAAAGGACAGCCTAGATGTATGAGGCAGCTTTGTGAGAGGTAATATAATAACTATGACATTGATAATACAGAGCCCAAGACAACTTACCGCTGTATGAGACAAGAAAGGAACACCGCATTGTGACGGATAAAAGCTTTATTGATTACGATGCTGATAATACAGAGGTTATCGTGAGAGCTGATTCAGGTAACGTACCACTGCAGTGCGGTTATATAACTTAGCATAGTACATAGCATCGTAGCCATTGTTGTTCTCGGTGGAGATTCTTGCACCGGCCTGCACTAGCAACTGTACCCCCTGTAGGAAGCCATTATCCGCGGCCCGCATGAGGGGTGTGTTACCAAATCTTCCCACCACATTGACATTAGCTTCATAGTCCAGTAGTAGCTTCATGGTCTGTAGTTTTGCCCCGTAAGCAGCTCCTTGCAGCATGTTGTCTCTATCACTGTCTTTGGTATCCACAGGCAGTCCTGCACACAGCAGCAGTGCTGCCAACTCAGTGGAACCATAGTAGCCAACATCAAACAACGACTTTGACTGCTCCAGTTGTGTGTATATCTCACTACTTTCGTCCAGTACAGTGTTCACGTCTCTTCTCAGTGCTTCCCAGTCTTTGTTGTTGATGAATTCCCTTACCTGGAACAATACACGTACTGTAAGCACCGGGACTGACACGTCAATACATACATACACACTGTCTGCAACACACAACACTGTAGCTGTATAACAGGCATGTACTCATTATAGCACATATGTTACATACGCTGGTTTTAACACGAGGCTAGAGTGTATCACTTATTTAACACTGTGCAATCCCAGGGAGACATCGAGAGACTGGCGAACACAAAGTTATAAAGTTCAACAACTGGAAAAAATCGAGGAAACTATTTGAAACAATATTTCCCGCGTTATATTTGAAAATTAACGTGTCATAATTTTACATTATTTGTAGTATAAGTACACTAACTGCAACTGATATTCACGTGCAAAAAATTATGTAAGTGGCGAGAATATTGTATGTAGAAAAATAATTTATTTTTACTTGTGTTCAAACATTTTGCTTCAGTTAAGTGATGTGTTTGTTGCATTTGTTATCGTTTTAATGAAAAAGCAATCTATTTATCTGTTTGACCCTTTCGAGTGTCGTAAGTTATTGTAACATATATTTTAAAATTTACATGTAGTTTCGTACTAACATCTTTCTTTCAACAATGCTGCTGCGTGGTTGTAGTATCAGTTTGCAATTAAATCAGGGCATGTAATCCTGTTCCGAAATTGACATACGCAGAGAGAATAGTTTTATAAATAATCTCCTTGATGAACACGTAACTGCCGCAGCATTTACTATACAACAGCAATATCGATATTATGCGTACTCAAAAACGTGATCTTACATGAATAACAACCCCTCGTTATCAACTTTTTGAAATTCTGTAACACGTAGAATGTTATTATGTAAATAATAATAAATGAGGCTATGAGTTGCAAAAATGCACTTACCTACCACCAGAAAACAGATCAATCGTGTGAAAGAGATTTTTTAAAATATTGTTTTACGCCTATGAAGCGTGGTCAAATGGTAATTAACAGTAAAAGAAAACTAAATCTCTATATGTAAAGGACCACACTGACTGACTGACATATCAAACTGCAGCCCAAACCACTGGACTTAAAATCGTGAAATTTTTGTGTCGTTTCCCTTTAGGTTGTAGGCAAGCAATAAGAAAGGATTTTTCGAAATTATACCTATAAGTGTGTGTAAAGGGGTGAAACGTGTTTCTGAAGAAACTTCGATAGAGCACCAACCCAACGGCAAATCATCGTGATTTTACTTTAGTAGGTCACACATAAAAATGCATACTAGCCAATTTCAGGATTTTTCGAAATTCAACATTTAAGGGGGTCAAAATACTTTAAATGTGTTATCGATTAACTATCCATATCTATTGAATGATTCGGGATAGATAGATAGTATACACTTCAGAATACTGCTTACGAAAATTAGGATTTTTTAAAATAATCGACCCCCAAGCAGTAAATAGAGGCAACAATTGATTTTTATGAATCGTCTACATCACTGATACACAGTTGACTATCGTCGTGATTTTTACTTAAATAGGTTACACATACGAATGTCTATGAAAAGACTCCAAGACGTTTCGAAATTCTTTCACTAAGGGAGTGAAAATACATGAAATGTGTTTTCGATTATTTCTCCATATATATATATATATATATATATAGATCTAATCGATATATCGAAGTGCTCTTTGCTTTAGATTGATGATTTTATAATATCCCAAATACCATTAAAATAAATTTTCCGAATACAGCTCCAAAGAGATTTAAAAAAGGTAAAATATGATTTCGATTCACAATCGTTATACATCGATCTAATTCATTTTTACATAGCAACGTGATATTATTTAAGAATGATGCTTACTCAAATACCTGAAAACTAATTTCAGGAATTTTCGGAATTCCCAACCTAAGGAGGTGAACACGGCTGAAAATTGAATGACTTCCAACTCGACGGTATGGTCAACATTGGATAGGTAGAGGAGGACCTGTGCCATGGCCTCCAAGGTCACCGGATTTAAATCCCATGGACTTCTGTGTGTGTGGTCATGTCAAAAGCCTGGTCTATGCTACTGAGGTCAACTCTCTTGAAGAATTACGCTTGCGGATTAGAGCAGCCTTCCAGCATTTACATAATACACCAGGACTGCCTGAGAGGATTCGCAACTCGTTTCAGAGACGAGTTCAATGTTGCATTCAGACGCATGGGCAACATTTTGAACACCTTCTTTAAAGGTTAGAAATTTCATGTGAGCCTTCACACTGATTAACTGCAACAAACAATGTGTTCTATCTCGACAACGGTTGATTTCCGGGCCCATGTTTGTTGGACATTTGTATCTTCTTTTGGCCAGTACATTCCATGTGTGAATTATGGACCATCACTTCTGTTACAGACTGTATATATAAACAAAATAAAAAACTGACGGAATTCCTCTGGGATGATTTTTCTTCTTTTTTCCTGTGATTTTTGTGCGTTTTAGTACTTTGTCACTTTGTTTTTCAATACATGTTTGGTCAACAAAACATGACCAATGGCGTATGTCCACAAACCAATAAATTCTAATCTATCTGGTGTACAAAGATGTATCTGCTCTGAGTATTACTCGCCAGCAAAGTCGCTGGCGTACTACTAGTACAATAATAATGGTGACATTTAATAAAACAAAATGGAGAAAGGCACTTATACAGGAGAAGCATGGATAAAGCAAGTTTTGCATAAGACTGTTGCTGATAAGGCAAAATTAAAAAAATTGAGCAATACCTGATGACCGTAGGGCCACGATTTTGTCGCGAAAAGACTTTTGCCCCACTTTGTTTCAGTGACTCACGTGCACATAGGCAGTTCTGTTTCAAGGTTATTGGCAGCATGTCTTTGTTCAGACACGTTTCTCATTTGACTGCACCAATCAGAATAAGATTATTGAGAGTCTGTACGTCTATAATTTGCCAAGGCAAGTGAGAGTAAAATCATCCAACCACAGACGATGTAGCAGAGATGCAGGTGTGCACGTGACGCATCGAAACCAAATGTTGCAAATATCTTTTCGCCATAAAATCGCGGCTCTACTGATGGGGTTAGACATTATTTGTATCAATCATAATATTAGTTTCTTGCATAGAAATAAACCGAAATGCACAGGGATACAATCCAGAATACAATGAAGGTAAGGACAAACACTGAAGTACTAAATAACCTCAAAATTGCCTACATCACAATACTATATACTGTAGCATGTTACACTATTAATGAATTCGTTTCTTCAGTGAACCCAATATCGTCATTGTCTACAGCAATGTCATATTCATTGTTCTGCTGATTACCTATAACACTCTTGTTTTAACTGAGTGCCACTGTTGTTTCTTGTCTATTTCCATCTTTTTTTTCATTTTGGGAATCTGGTTCTATATTTGTGTCTCTCTTTTGTGTCTGGGTGTTGTTTCGCTTAGACTGAATTCTATCTCTAGAATTCTTTGTTGTCTAATATAACAATTATTTTGAGGGAAAAATACTGACAGAATTCCTCTGGGATGGCTTTTTTTCTACATTTGTGTATGTTTTATATTTGTTTTTTTTTCTTGTTCGTTTTCGTACTTTGTCATTCAACACAGGTTTGATCAGCAAAACATGAGCAATAACGTATGTTCACAAAACAATAAATTTTAATTGTAAACTCCTATTGCAACAAACATTTAAATATCTCACGATGTTAGAACTGTGATTTAAAGACTAACATGGAAATTTCGGAAGTAGTATGTAAATTTTGACAGTCAAATGTTAAAACCAGAATTTTCTCCTGCCGTTTGGCTGCAAACATTTTGGGGCTTTTTGATAATTCATTCTCAGTTTAATTAGCACCGCTTTTATTACTTGAAACTTTACAAATGCGTTTTGAAAACTCATCTGTTGCAAGTGGCATGAAGATGATGTTGAAACTGAAATTGAAAATGCATCTGAAAACGTTGTCTTTGTGTTTCAATTCAGGGTTGGGATTACTATTGTGCATATGTCGCAGTTTCTTCAGAATCAAATCACAGCTAAGATATATGAGCTGTTTAAATAAGTGGACTGTATTTTACGTGTCGGAACATTATGTGCCACAAACTTTAGTTTAAAATGGAGAAAGTCACGAAGTCGGCCGTAGGAGTAAACATGGCCCCACCATCGTTAGTAGTATAGAGAAATGAATTTATATTGTCAGACACAACTGAGTATTATTTTCTCCAAAATTATGGGCACTTATGTAACACGTAACACGAAATCCCAACACGTGTGTTATTTTGCTCCTAACATAATGGGATTACTTAGGCATTCTGTACAACATGTTTTCGTACGATTTTGTCCTCCTATCTCCGTCTCTGTTCTGCTGTAGCAAAGCTTACTGTTTTCTTGAACAAAGTATGGAGTGTTCCAAAATTCTTGTCACTCCTTACTGTGCTGTGATGGTGTGTATAACGTGTCAATATCCTGTTTCAGATTGCCGGCACGAGCTCTTTCGGTGTTGAACAACGACATTTTGCTAGTGTTTCGGCATATGAACTGCCACGTACTGGGAATAGCATAGAGGATGTGCGAGGTGACTCTGCGAGACGATTCTAAAAAACAAGCCCCTCCGAAAAGACAATACTGCACTGAGAACACAAACTGTTTCTGACGGGATCAATCCAAGACAACAGAGGACAGGACGGCAAACCACACGACAGGACACATGTGCGGCAGTGGAGGCATCTGTGCTCCGATCACCAAAAAAGTCACTAAACAGACGTGTATGTGAACTTTCAATACCTCAAAACACAATGGTAAGACACATAATGAAGGATCTTGGATGGAATGCTTTCAGGCCAACAGGTGACGACGAGCTCAGTGATATTGTAGGGAGCTGAGGAGAAGGCAAGGTAGAACAGCAGGGTGGTGGTGGGGGCCACATAGCTCTCCTCTTGTCCCCACCACCAGCCGCATACCTGAGCTTTGCCTTCTCCTGAACTCCGCACTATACCGATACGAACAAGCCGCATTCAGCAGGCGCATGATTGCTTGAGGTGTTTCCGACACTCCCGCAGCGTGGTAAACTGTTTTTTTTCAGCGATGAATGTTCAATCTACCGGAGTGCACAGGCGAGGAATGTTTACATGTGGAGCAAAGACAATCCCCGTTGTTATGAGGAGCTCGAGAGTAACTCTCCACACGTTATGATCTCGGCTGCTATGTCTGCTCAGCACTTGTTAGGTCCCTATTTCTTTGATGAACCTGTCAACCAACACACCTATCTGAACATGCTGAGGGAGTTGTTTTTTCCAGAGTATTAAGAGATTGGATGTGCTTCAAGAATGCTGGTTTCAACAGGATGGAGCTTATCCGCACTATGCCATCACTGTCCGGGAAAATCTCAATGACGTCTTTCAAGACAGGTGATAGGATGTGGATCAGCAAATCAGCTAGTGCCTCCGGAATAGTCTCCCAAGAGCTCCGAACTGTCTTCATGTGACAATACTTTTTGGGGTATTATGTCACACGTATCCCAGCAACGAAACGAAACAGAACAATTTTAAGGAAGCCTTTACAGGTGCATTTATGACGATCAACAGACATATGCTGCGTCGAATATCCCACATATCATGGCGCCGCATTATTCTGAGCCACAACGATGGAGCTCATACGGACGTTCTGAACACATACAGACCTGCCCTAATGAATCCGTCACATGTGTTAGAATATTCACATTTCGTTCGTGTATTTTCATTGGTTCAACGAATTGGAACAAACACTTGAAGCTTTATACACACAGCCAAAGCACAGTTGGAGGGCGACTAGACTTTTGGAACATTCTGTACTTGTATTACATTGAAATGTTTTTGTGCTATGGTTACACTACGACACAATTGGTAACGTTTTTTACTTATTATCGTATCTGATTAATTATAAAGAAGTAATCTTACACATGAGAGGTCATGCTCAGTTTGGAAATTGAAATATTAATTTGTTTCCTTTATTTTTTTTCCTTCATGTGTGACAGATTCTGTGCCAGTTAGAATATCAGTTTGTATGTCAGTATTCTTGAAAATACTGCCACGAATTTGATACTGATTTAAAACTGATAATTTACTTTTTTTACAAGCTGAATCATTTAAACCACAGAAAGTGACAACATTAAGAAGTACAATAGTGCCGAATGACCAACAAAATATTGTGCATACCATGTTTCACACACACACACACACACACACACACACACACACACACACACACACACACACACACACACAAGTGTATACATACAGAAAAGGCAAGGACACTTTTTGCAACCATAGGCTAAAATATAAATTGGTGAATGCTTAATGCCAACGTGTAGCTCACATATGATATCTTATGGTCAGAATTAGTAACTAATAGGAAAAAAATACGTTCACTAAAGAGACAAGAAAAATAATCTTCTCTGGGCTTGTAACGATCCCAACAATTTAGCTGAGAAAATTTAAGTTTTAAATTTTCATTGTTATGTGACGGAAATGTTTTTCTCTGTAATATTTTTAATAGGAATCTGAATATTATACACTGTGCCAGCAACATAAAAGGACGGCGCGAAGCTTTTACAATGATTTAAATAAATAAACCATTTAATTACACTACCTTTTATGTAAGAATATAAAATTTGCTACATATCTATAACCTTAAATTCGCCACAAACAAAGTCCTTAAATAAATTATTATTAAAAAAATATTCGTTTTTAAAAGCCTAGTTCTTGTACTGCAATGCAAAATGAAACAATACCAATTTTTAAAAAGTGTATGTTCAAATCGCTGGACATTTCATTCCAAAATGTGTGTATCTAAATAGAAGCATAAGGTTTAATTTATACCACAACTATATACAATACCAGGAAAATTTTATCGTACACAATAAGCAACAAAAATTTTTAAA
Organism: Medauroidea extradentata; assembly: GCA_003012365.1. NCBI lineage: Eukaryota > Metazoa > Arthropoda > Insecta > Phasmatodea > Phasmatidae > Medauroidea > Medauroidea extradentata. The sequence continues at coordinate 20,473 of PNEQ01026250.1, read as the reverse complement.
TTAATAACAAACTTAAGATTCTAATAACTATCCAATACTCTACTTAAAAATGTTATACTTTAAATCGTTTTCTTCTTAGGCAAGAAGAACGTATTGTACCTGTACCACTTGCAAATAATGTATTTATTTATACTAGAATCCAATCTACGGAAAGAGGTGAGATAAGTTGAGAGATGTGGTCATCTCCAAATAAGATCACCTTTCTTATTTATTCCGCCAATAGGCAGGCATTTAGTTTGGGAACATTAGAGTATGATAAATGCTATATTACCGCTTCCTTGATCGTGTCTAAGTGTTGTTGATTCTCGCACATCTGCTTCCAGCTGACAGGTTTCTGTGTCTCCACCTGAAAGCACACAGTACAGTTCACGTGTATAACACTTTATAAAGTTAAATTACTATGTTGTTCAGGTGCTGACACTTGTCACAGCAGTAGCTGTTGATATAAATGGTTTGTTTTCACTATATGTGTACCTTGACGTGATGATATTAGCTGAATGCAGACCACACACACAGACACAAATCACTATGGATGAAAGCACACAGTACAGTTCACGTGTATAACACTTTATGAAGCTACATTACCCCCAGTAGCAACCAACGTTGGGCCAACCGTGAAAATTGGTTGGAACCGTTGGTAATGTGTTGTGTTGGAAAATACACGTAAATACAACGTTGGCCCAACGTAGTAAGCAAATAAAAATGTTTAAAAACAGGTTATTATTGCAATGAATCAGCAACATTCTGAAAATAGTTATAATAAATCAGGAAATGTATGAACACACTGGAAGATCAAAATTTTGTTATTTGAATTCTGTTGGTCGAATGTTGGCAGCAAGTTGGCAAACACACAGTTGGGGTTTGGTGTGTATAATTATATTGGGTCAACGGTAAAAAATAAACATTTTACATAAAGAGTTCGAAATAAGGTTTTTAATGTAGGAATGTTCCCATCATTCATGTTTGTGAAACGACTGAGTTGCTTTATAAAATAATTAATTTTATGTGGTAATTATTTAGTTGGTTTAATATTGGCTCAGTGTTGTAAATCCAACTGTTGGTTATAGGTTGTACCAGTATGTTGGCCCTACATTGCATACCCCACATTATGCCAACCCTAGAAAACCTTCAGTACGAAATTAAGTTGAGCGTTGGTAGCCAGTTGGTAATCTTTGCAATACATTGTGTTGGGAAACACGTGTAAATACAACGTTGGTCCAACGTAGCACCAGTAGAAACCGATGTTGGGCCAAAGTTGAAAATTGGTTGGAGCCGTTGGCATTACGTTGTGTTGGAAAACACATAAATCCAGAATTGGGGCAACGTAGCATACCAGCAGATATGTTCGAAAATGTATTATTATTGCAATGAATTAGCAACATTCTGAAAATAGTTATATTAATGTAGCAAATGTCTGAACATTTTGGAAGACCAAAATATTGTTATTTAAAATTTGTGGATTTATTGTTGGCAACATGTTGGAAAACATACTGTTGGGGTTTAGTGGGCTAACATTGCAAAACCAACATCTTACACAAAGAGTTCAAAATCATGTTTTACAGTACAACATAACCAATCATTCAAGTTTATAACACAATAATGTTACTTAGTTAAAATAAAATTAATATTATGTAATTTTTGCTCTGTTGGTTACACGTTGGAACATCGTTGGAAATCCAACTATTGGATAACAGGTTGTTTCCAGTATGTTGGTTCAACGTTGCATTACCCACATTATGAAAACCATAATCTTTTGTATGTAGGTTGGCTGAGCGTTAGTATCAAGTTGGTAATCATACTGTTGGTGTTAGATATGTAATTTTACATTGAACCAACATTACTCAAACAACACATATGATTATAACGGTTAGGTGAAAGTTATTTTCAGTCAATTTGGTCCTACAATGGATAACCCTCATTACGCCAACCACGGAAAGTCTTTTGTTCGGAAGTTAGCTGACGTTGGCAGCAAGTTTGTAAACAGACTCCCCCAATGACACAAATTGTGTTTCTTTCTAAAAACAACTCCATTAGATTAGAAAATGCAAGACAATATTAAAGACAGTATTTTGTGTAAATTTTAATTTCTTGGTTAATTGTTAGGTACCAGTTGGTAAACACGCCGTTGGCAATAGGTATGCACCTTTACGTTGGGTTAATACTGCGTAACCCACAGTAGGCCAACCACTGAAAAGATTTGGTATGTCGGTTGGCTGAACATTGGCATTGTTAGAAAACATATCAATAGCAAAAGACACATCATTCTTTGTTAGTGTAAGTTTAACTTGTATATTTGTCTTTCAAATATCGGTAATCAAGCTGTGACAGCGTAGAGCAACTGACTTATAGTAACAAGGACTCCAACATAATCTCGAATTGTGGTTCGAATATACCTCGATTCTGGTCGAAATTTTTTTAGTGATGTTAATAATTCGTGTAACCCACAAGAACTCTGAAAAAAAAAAATAACATGAATATTGTGCTTAATTTAACTTTTGTAGAGTCAACTTTGTGGGTATTTTTGTGGAGAAATTTTGGCCCAATGTTGGTAAATGGTTGGCATTTCATACGTTACACAATTTCAACAATCCAGTGACATTGGGCCAATGTAGGAAATTAGTAAGAATCCAACCAAAAGTCACCGTTGGGCCTACGTTGTTTCACGTGCCATTACAATGTTGTACCAACGTTGGCCCAACGTATCAAGCACACGTTGGGCCAACATTGGCCCAACCAAATGTTGCTACTGGGGTGCTGACACTTGTAACAGCAGTAGCTGTTGATATAAATCGTTTGTTTTCACTGCATGTGCACTGTGACATGATGATATTAGCTGAATGCATTACCCACACACACAGATAGAAAGCAGTAAGGGTGACAGAAAGCATGTGTCATGTTAAAGTAATGATGGTTGAAAAAACTGACCTATGGTGAGTAGGCAGATAGAAGCGCTATGAAGATGTCTTACGTATGGGGTTGAGGTAAATAGGATAGATAGATAAATAATTTCCCCGTTGCTAGTATCCTGTTATGATATGCAAGACTTAAGAAGCATAAATACGAAGTAACTAAGCAATTTTACGTAACAAATAATTTGTATATATTGTCATTTGGCAAGACATTTCTTGTGTTTTATTGGACGTTGGCAATGCACACTTTTCTATATACCAAATAGATTGTTACATTACAATACGGCTAAACGATTGCAATATTTATATAAACTTTTGAAATATTTTGAATTCCACTGAGGCTTTCTGCATTGTAAACTGTTTGTTTTGCAGTCTGTACATAACGACTTATCTCGTTGTGTATAATGAAAGTAATAGCACATCTGGCAATGTAGAATTCTTACCATGTTTTCTAGGTTCTTGACCTGCAGCTCTAGTTCTTGCACTCGTAGCTCGCATATGCTATCTCTACTGAAGAATTCCTCCATCTGCAACAACATATCACACTATGTTCTGCCAGAACCTCACACCAGATGTACTGACATCACTGCATCAACTGTGATCTGCCAGCATGATACATGTTTTACTACTCCTGGATATACATAGCTCTCGTAACTTCATTTACTTATTCAACTTCAGTCAGTCACTGTTACATGCAAGACATGTTTAACCACAGGAATGTTGTGCCTGGAACTTAATGTTCTCTTTAAATCCATCACATAAATTTAGAACTATCTGCCAACATAGCAGTGTTGAGAATTACATTTTAGAAATATTCTAGCAATATAACTAAATTTACAGAATACATTGTTTGATTGGGAGTGCGTTGTATAAACGAGAACTTAGCAATTACTTGGTTATGTATTGAAATGTAACCCCCCACCCATTTTTTTCTCTCAAATTCCACTTTAACGCACACACACACACGCGCGCGCAGAAAGGTGATCTCATATATCTACTTGCGTTGGCTGAAACAGCTTAAACTTTACAGTACATTATTCCATTTGTTTATAATAGATGTAACTATAATAAGATTTCAGTGTAAATAATTTATAATTTTTGACACATTTGTGAAATTATGTCACTAATAATATTCCAAGCAGTACAAATAGAAGTTAAATTCTTAAACGACAGTAAGAAAATGTCATCCAGTCGTTACTTAAAAAGCTTTTACGCATTATAGCACTTTGAAATAGAGGCAAATAATTATTTTGAGTAACAACAGTTGATCACTTATATTTTTTCTGTCTGATTTTAATCTTAAACGTCTGAGGTTATATTGGTGGACAATTTCAATTAGCAAAGCTTAAACATCAAACAATGTGCATTCACAAATTTGCTAAGCCACAGTTCGCAAAGTATAATGTAGTAGGTTGATTTAAATAAACCATTTGAAATATCTTCATACAATTTTTGTATTTATAATGTCACACAGGCTACTATTCGAAATAACTAAATATAATACAAATTTTTTAAAACTAAAATATAATGTTTCTTTACCTTGTTTCCCTGGTTTCCAAGCTGGGCATCCATGTACGGGTATGGTTGAGCACGTGGAATCTTTAGAATAAAATAAAAAAATATATATATATTAGTTTCTAATAATAAAGGAACCAAGCTAACACAATAATCAGGAGCAACATTAAAATTGGATGGATATGTAAAAAAAGCGTTAAAATGCTTTTATTTATTATTTAACTAGCTAAACTCGACATTAGCATCAAATCACACCAGTATTATTTCTAGCACATTATATATATATATATATATATATATATATATATATATATATATATATTAAACTGCTGAATTACTCATCCTTATTTCCCATGACAAATACTGTTGTAAGACTTGCCACAGATTGGTATTTCAGTGTGTTAATTTGCACTCGTTTTCTATATCTGAGGTGTGTGAAGAAGCTAAGGTGCTGCCGTGTACATGGAATACAAAATTATACTATCCAATCTTATTACTGTAATTATGCTTGGCCAGTAGATATCATGCAGCGATGGAAAGCACGATGTGTTAATAAATATAACATAACTTAAAAGATAACCATGTAACACACTATTTCTAACATACTCATTAAAGTCCTTATGTTGTGAGATAGCCTTACAGAACTTACGGTCAATGTTGTTCAAGGTTAAACTCCAGCGCAATGTAGACTGCACATTTACCTAAAATAAGCTTAACAGGGACTTACCACTCGCCGTCACTTTTTAACTAGTTCCTCATCTACCTAAAATTGTTAATTAAAATGTACGGTTATCAATTTTTGAAAAATTTCAATTATGGCTTTTCAGATTTTACTAATGTTAGAAAAATGATTTTTATAAAATACTAACAATCACTTTAAAAACTTCGTGTACATGAACTTTATACGGAAAAAGGGATTTTTAACAACGGGTTTATTATTTACGGTCATAATGCATTCCCAAACATTTTTAAGGGCGCAGTACACCATCAATAATAACTTTTGACTATAAGTAAATAAGCTTTATGTTTTATACCAAATTTTTTTGTTAGGAGTCGTTACACGAAAGGTGTCGATATAATTAGGAATCATTATGTTCCTACAGGTCGTTACCACAACGCCGAAATACCATAACGTCGATCGTATAATAATGCCGAACATCATAACGCCGAAAGCCAGATTGACCACAACGCCGAAGGCTAGCAAAGTGCTGTACCACAACGCCGAATGACCACCACGCAGAAATACCATAACGCTGAAATATCACCATACAGTAGTGCCACAAGAACAAATTTACATTAAGTCACTAAATATGCTGACCGTATTTTGAACTGTACCACAACGCAGAAATACCATAACGCCGAAACCGTAAATTACCACAACGCCGAAACAAGAAATGACCACAAAGCCGAATGTAAAGCGTATTGCCTGTCTTCCAGAAGTTAAATACAAAGTTAAAGAGCTAAATATGCGTTTTCTTTCGGAGCTTATAAGAGCTGATGGTTTGACAATAAAGCGCCAATTTTGTGCGTACTTAGTAAAATCTAACCCATTTTTAATTTATTTGGTAACTATTATTTTACTTTTTGGGAAGATAATAAAGTTAGCTATTCTTATTGAGGTCCTATGTTTGTTACATGATTCCGTGAATTATTGCTCATAAACTATGTACATGTGTGTATTTATTGAATGTAATTATGAAATTGTAGGTAAATAATATTAAGATATTTAATACTACGAAATTATAATTTTTTGACACGGTTTTTAGTATTTGTGATGTATTACTGTAGTTATGTTGTAACTATTGGAAATAAGAAAGAAGCCATTGTTATTAAATTTTTAAATCTTAATAAAAGTTTTCGTTATATTTTTCCACAAATGCGAAGTCTATGCTCCAGATTTTATGATCCACTGTGTGCATTTTCAGTAGTTAACGGAAGTCGTTCTCTTAAGATGAATGATAAGTTCTACACTTTCATGACACAATGTAAATCAAAATTAGTATTATTTTATAAACCCGCGTGTGTTTTTGTGTGTGTGTGTGTGTGTGTGTGTGTGTGTGTGTGCGTGTATATACAAACGCTTGGCCTTCCTCTGGATAGGTTTACTTTGCAGTGGGAAAGCGTGAACGTGTTGTAAGTGAAATGGTGCCTTATACCAACTGTACATTTAAAAAAAATGGAATAATTCAAGCTCTTAGAGATGAAAGACATAAGCGGCATACGACGTTATTTTACAGGAGAATTCTTTACTTGTCTCCTGTACACGATTAGTAGTTATGTTTTCCAGTTCACTGGACCTCGAAGTTTGACTTATCCCTCAAGAGTTGTATACATATATCTCAAAGCACATCACTTACCTAACTACGCAATACGCACGCCACTGTTCCTTTTTTATTAGCCGGTGCAGAGTTGGCACTGACACATACATAGTCGCTGTTATTTACAGAACCAAAAGAAAATATATCGTGAAAGTAGCATAAAAATGTATTTCGTTTGATCGTATGACCATTGCAAAACGTGTGTGCATACAACAACTTTCATTAACATTTTCAATTTATTTTATTTAAAAAATTAAAATATGTAGGTCAGTAAATGCAAGGCATAAATAAATTAACAATTTAACTGTTGTTTTTGAGTGCAACATTTCAACTTTCCAGTGATGTAGACAACGTTATCTTTCAAAAGTTTTTTTGAAGCAAAATTTAAACCACTAAAAATTAATGGTGATTAAGTGAAGATCAAATAATGTATGAAATATTAATATGATTGAATTTTTTTTTTGGATTGTAAAAATTTATTGATGGTTTTAAACATTTGGATTTATGTAAGTGCTGGTGAGGTAAGTTATAATATTTTCAGGTAAAAGTGGTGATGGGAAAGTGCCGCTTAGATTAAGTCAGTAAAGTGACATTTGCGTATATTTTTATCTGATAAGGTTGGGGGAAATAAGAAAGGGAGGAACTAAGGTTTCGGAGGATCAAGATGTCCGAGTTTCATTGACATGATTATATCAGTAGTCAGGGATTACTATATTATGCGTATACTGAGATACAAGTAACTTCTTGATTCCTTAGTTGGATATTGTATTTAGAGAGAAATCGATGAACAAAATGCAGTAACAGCAAATAGTTGGCATAAAAGCTTATTTGAATACAATATGAAACTAATAGCGCATATATTCTTAATATTTGTTCACTGCAGTCTAGTGGTTAAAGTTTCCCTTCAGAATCATCACAAGATTTTCACAATCTGTGCACAATTAGTGCATTTGGATGGCACAAATGTATTGCATTTTGTGATACCAGCATGAAACTTGGCAGAGACTTAATAATGTATGTAGAGATGAAAAAAATTAGGAGACACAAGTCATGTCTTACCTTATTGGGGAGCTGGGAGGGGTGGATGTTTAGGACCGAGGATATACTTGATATACTTAAAGTGTGCTTGTTAAAAGGTTCATTAGAAGTGCTTATTCTGTTTTTAATTGAATTTGTCAACATGTACATCCTTGTAGCTGATAATTACTGTAACAAACAAAATAATTACTTCAGAGAGATTTTGGCTGCTGAAGTTAAGTGACTAAATTATTGTTTACACAGGTGTACATGTAGGCAAGCAACTTGTCTCCAGCGCCGACTCCTCCTGCTATTGACTGGAATTTACGTGTAATATGCCAAGAAAAGAACAAAATTCCACTAGTGAATGCTATGGAAAGTGGACTGAAAACCCTTGGCAAGCATTTAATATGCTTTGCTGAACTCAAAGTTCTTCCGAAATCAGTTCGTGTCTCTCAGATGGACGAAGGTAGCGGTGTTGTTAAGGCTGATTTCTCACTGTGCTAAATTTCACAAAGTGTGTCGAAACACGTATGATCAACAGAAACTTGAGCGCCTTACAACGATGGTCGATAGTGGGAAGAAGAAAGATGAAGGCTGTTCTTCGACTGCATGGGATATCAGAAGAAGATCACAAATTCTTGCTGTTGATATTTGGAATAATTGCTTGTTTTGCAATGAAGGTGAAGAAAAAGAAAGACTTGTCTGTCCTCAAACTTTGGAAATAGGTTCTACAATAATATTTTTGGCAAATGAGCTTCAAGATGAAAAAAATTCGTACGAAACTGTCATTCCCTGATCTGGTGGCTTTGGAGGCAAATTATCACAAAGTGTGTTACGCACGATTTAGGAACCGAGCACGGAATGAAGACAGCATGAAAAATTAAGGATATGCTAGTGAAGATAAATTAATTGGACTTATGTATGGCTCAGCCCTTGCACAAACTGTTCAGTATATTGAAGATACGAATTTTTACAGCAAAACTTCTCCAGTTTTCAAGTTGGCAAATCTTAGTACACTTATGGAAATGAAGATGTATTATCTTGGCATCGAAAAACCACACATTCACCGGACAAGACTAAAAAAATGAACTTGTTTCTTTGATTCCTGGATTTGTAGCAAGTAAAACTGGAAAAGAAGTGTTGCTTCATTTCGCAGAAGCTACTGGGGAAGCTGTTCGCGATGCTATATCATTAACTTCGATGAGTGATGACATGTGCCTAGCTCGTGCAGCGAATATCATTCGCAGAGATTTATTTCATGACTACCCCAAATTTAGTGGCTCATTTACTGACGATTTTATTCCTCAAAAATGTGTGAGCAAGTCACTGGCATTGCTCATGCAAATAATATTGGAAGGAGCAACTACAGATGACGATCCGCTGTCGAAGACAACAACGGTGCTTTCATTAGCCCAACTCATCTTCTTAAATGATGTAAATCACACACAGTGGACTGGACGCAGCCATATCAAACACTCAGTGGAACATGAGACACCATTGCCTCTTTACAACGGCCTCAAGATATTTTCTCTTGTGAGAAATAAGAAACTGTTAGATATCCCTTATTCCCTTGGTTTATCTGTGCCGTATGATCGAGTACAGACTGTATTTTCAAGTGTAACAAAAGTTATTTGTAACAGATACAATGAACAAACAGAAGTGGTTCCGCCTGCTATGCAACCGGAAAATTTTCAACAGCAGTAATCGATAATATAGACCACAATCCATCGTTAACAACAGCCAAAAACGCATTTCATGGTACTAGTATTACCATTATTCAACATCCTGAAAGTGATTTGGAATTTATGCCTCTGCAAATCAAAGATTCTCAGTGGGATAGGAAAGTTACCAAACAACTGCCTTCTTCTTACACCAGCATTGATTCTAAATATGTTAAGTACTGTGACATTCCCTTAAGTACTGTGCTGTTTGAATTTGGTATGCCAGACTATGCCAGGATGTCTCAAAACTGGTCGAAAGCTGTAGAAGAAGTTATCATAGATGTTGATCAATCACCTTCTGTTAAGTGTATATCTTGGTAAACTTTTATTTCACATTCTGATGAGTCGATCTCAAAACAGCGAATTTATACCCGTGTATTACGTCCTCTGATAAACGAGAAAGTGCAAACTCCAGCTGTCGTAGGCCATTGCATGAAAGTAATTTCAAATATTTTCCTACATCTGAAACTGAACTCTGGCATCACTGTCAATACTGGAGACCAGCCATTACACGCATTGCTGAAGCAGTTGCAATGGAAGTATCCGTCTTTGTATGGTGAAGATAAAATTGTTACAATGATGGGAGGTCTACATTTCGAAATTGCCATTATGAGTATGATATGGTCATGGCTCTCAGGTTCTGGATGGACAGACATCCTAGTTGATGCAGGATTGACAACTTCTGGAAGAGCTCAATATTTTCTTTCATGCTCCCATGTAAAGCGTACTCGATATGCTCACCAAGTAACAGTAGGCGCATTGCACATTCTACTAACAGAGGCATACAGAGCTAGCATATGTGAAGATGAGCCAGAGTTAGGGTATGAGGATTGGTGTTACAAATGCATGAAAGAATCTTCTCAATTTGAGTTTTGGCCAATAGTAATTGAGCTGGAATTACTTCTACTTTCATATGTACAAAATATTCGTGAAGGGAATTTTCATAACATCAGGGATGTTCTACTTGATCTATGTCTCTGGATCTTCGCGCTGGATCATACAAACTATTCAAGATAGTTACCTGTTTTTGTAAAGATGCTATAAGAGCTTGAATTCCGCCACCCCTCGATATACAGTGAATTTTTAAAGGGAAAGTTTGTAAGTCGAAGACTGCTTTAGCAGATGATCGATCAGTTGCACGAACAAAACAACAAAATTATCAAGGAGGCAGGTGGAGTGGAGCAATTGGTTTGTTGAACAATTCTTCAGCACTTCTCAAATTGATGGTAGCAGGACCCAACATTGTGCAAATGACATCTGATTTTGAACTTACATTATCTACCAGTGGTGAAGCTGAAAAAGACATGACTGGTGAGGAAGACGACAGATCAATGAAACACAGGGAATATACGAAATTATTTGAGGAAAAATTTAGGAGAGATGTGTTAGGTGTTGTAATTTCATTTAACAAGCATGGTAGTCCCTTTGAAGAAGATACACTGTCGACATTAGTTACAAAGATTCGAATGTCAGAAAATGCTGAAAAATCTGTCCTAGATGCAAGAAGTTTGGGTAAATTATCCTACAACACTTATGTGCAAGAAAAGATAATTGAATGCAAGATATCTATTCATTCAGTAATTAAAATATGCAGTGCAGTTTTATTTAATATTCCGAAGAAACCAGGAAAGTCTAATAATCAGTTGAAAATTAGAGATCTAAGAAAATATGCTAACATATTTTGTAAGCTGTATGTTACAAGCCAAACCAGAGTAACTGATGTCAGTACTTTTTTCTCTCATGAAAATAACACTTATCCACCATTAATAAGTGAATTTAGGAACCTTCGCACACCGACAAGAAAATCAGACATTATCACTTGTCTGTCTTCTGATGCCGGCGACATTGGTCAAAGTGAAGACAAATTGTCTCTCTGCTCTGTAGTTGTGATTGATGGTCCAGCACTGGTTCACTCACTCAACACAGCATCATCAAGAAATTTTGCTGACTACTCAGAAAATGTCTTCATACATTTCATTCAGGCTCGCCTCAAAAATTTTAGAGAGCCGACATTATTTTTGATAGGTACTTTCCTAGAATTATCAAGGCTAATACAAGAGCAAAATGAGGATCCGGGCCACAAATAGTAGTGATACCTTCAGCTCCCTTTCCGAAATTGTTCAGCAAATTTCTGCTAGTTGATGAAAACTAAAAGCAACTTTTTGGTCTTCTAGCATCTGCAGTCCGTACAATGGTCACTGGTGGCAAACTAGTTGTATGCACTGACGAAGAACAAGTAACTTACGCCGGTCCATACCTTGACACACAACAACTTGCACCCTGTCCACACGAAGAAGCTGATACCAGAATCCTTTTTCATGTTAAGAGTGCTGTAATGCCTGGCCACAAAATTATTCTTGTAACCACTGTTGACTCTGATGTAATAATTATTGCAGCATCAGTATTGTCACAATTGAAAAAGTTAGGATTGCATGATATTTGGTTTGAATATGGCATTGAGAAAAACAGAAGACATTTCTCACTAACCCACTTAGTTGCTATCTTACCCATTTATTTGCTAGAGTCCTTGCCATTATTCCATGCATTAATTGGTTGTGATTCAACGTCTTCATTTCATGGAATTGAAAAGAATAAGGCATGGATTGTTTGGAAGAAGATGGAAGAAATCACCGATGTCTTCACTCGGTTATCGACCCGCGCTGTGATATCTGAAGAAGATTTTAACATGATACAACAGTTCACTGTTCTTCTGTATTATGTGACAAGCCCAACCAAATATGCGAATGAGTGCAGACGTATTTTATACGCACAAAAGAATAAATCAGTAGAGAATATACCGCCTACACAAGAAGCTTTGCGACAACAGTTGAAGAGAGCAATACTACAATCAAGTATCTGGAAACAGTTTTTAGAACGTGAACTTGATGTGCCTGATGTCACTTCTTGGGGATGGAAGTATACACAATCACCACCTGAACTCGAACCTTTGTGAACAATTCTTCTACAAGTAGCAAACTAATGTTCTGAGCTAATTAACTGTGTTTGCAAGAACATGTGTGTCAAAAACTGCAAATGTTACAACTATGATTTGCAATGTACAGCTGTGCACCTGCGATGGACAATGCGCGCAGTCTTATATATATATATATATATATATATATATATATATATATATATATATATATATTAATATAAAATAAAATTTTGTGAAAAGAATTTTTATAATTCACATTACTTACAAATATATGAAGCAGTAACTTAACAAAAAACATTGCAAATAATAATGTACAGTTGGGTGAGAGGAGAAGAATGATGGTAGGCTTTCATTGTGAAGTTATTATTTAATGGTCAGTGTGGTAATGAAACTTAGAAACGATGTTATATTATTTTTATTTTATATTATATTTTATATTTATTCACAAGTGTAAATGATAAACTTTGATTTCCTCCCATTTCTACACATTCCGACCTCTTATACCCCTTCCCCACCCAAATCCGTAAACTATATGGATTGTGTCTCGGTGGTTATTTGATGTGTACATTGTATATAAGCTGTGTGCCAAATTTTATGCTATGCTGGTATCACAATTTGCACTAAACATCGAATACATTGTTCTATCCAAACACACTGGTCAATCTGGTATTCGGCGTTATGGTATTTCTGCGTTGTGGTGCGGTCCCTTTTGTGTGTGTGTGTGTGTATATATATATATATATGTATATATATATATATATACACACACACACACACACACACACACACACACTAGTTGGCCGGCTGCGGCGTTGCCCGCGTGAAATTATGTAATGTAAACAGTAACTCTGTACAAAATATGTGATGAAGGTATTTTACAACCAGCGTACTCAATAACAGTGAACTATAAATTGTCTTAGCTCAGTGTAAAGAGCGCGCGCAATATGCTTATGTGATGTCATAGTAATTCCCATCGCAAAGTCTTACACGAAACACGAACCCGTAACCCCACCCCTTCCACACCACAAACTTTATACAATACCTGTGTGAATGTTAAAGGCATGCCGTGATAATTCTTTCGTATGTACAGGGTACAGTCCAAAGAGGTTTTATTTATCAGTAGGTTGGCAAAAAGAAACAACTGTTGAGTTATTTCTCCGTGATCATTCTCTTTTTTCGGGAGACTGTAACATTTTACTGCTTTTCACCTACTTAATTTTCGAATTTCATAAAAACCTGAATTAGATTTGTAGATATTTACATAAGCTTCATTCTTATCAAAAAATCATCTCGATATCTCAACGGGTATAAGCGGTACAGATGATTATCTGAAATCATATTTTATTTTTCTAACAGTTTTCAAGAACGAATTTGAAAAATCCTGGAATTACTTTTTTTATATTTACGTAAGAATTATTTTAAAGCAATAACCATTTCAATATTTCCACTGGTTCAGGAGGTAAGTGGGATTAATATTAAAAACACGTTAAATTTTTTTAAGAGCTTTCAAGGACAAATCTCGGAAGATTGTATATATACTTTTTAGATATTTACTTAAGCATCTTTTTTTTTAAATCACCTCACTATCCTATATGGTTTAGGAGAAATCACAGAGTAATAAAAAACACATTTTACGGCTTTTCACCCCCTTAATTTTCGAATTTCGCAAAATCGAAAAATTTGCCAATATGCATTTCTTTGGGCAATATTATGAAGCTAAAAAATTTATGATAGCATTCCCGGTAAATGAGATATCAAGGATTCTTTTAAAACACATTTCACCCCTTTTCACCCCCTTAATTATCGAATTTCGAAAACTCCTTTCTTATTGTGTGCCTACGGGGCACGGGGAAGCTTCCCTCAAAATTTCATGGTTCTAGGTCCAGCGGTTTGGGCTGTGCATTGATGAGTGAGTGAGTGTGTCAGGACACTTCATTATATATATATATATATATATATATATATATATATATATATACACACACACACACACACACACACACACATATTTATACATCGGTTCAGTAGTAGCAAATTATGGGAAGAAAATTAGTTATGTATGAAATATTTTAAAACGACTTATACTCAACAAAAAACATGTAATATAAAGCTTAATACAAAACTTGTTAACAGTCTGTTCAGTAGTTAAAGAATTTGATAAAAATCCTTAATTTACTCATGTTGTGTAATTTTACAGAATGTTTCATCTTGAACGTTAAACACGACAAAAACCAAAGCTTGTATGACATTCTGTAAGAGTAAAAAATGATTGTTTAGCTGGAGGAGTCCTGTGCTTCTTAAAATATGACAAAAACAGTTACTAATTCATGTAGTGATATCTTATAAACAGTCCTACATGCAGAAAAAATGCCCTACTTTAATTTGGTAGTTCTTGGAATGTGACAAAAATTATTTATTTGTGTTTTGGTATCTTAAAAAATGGCTGTCGTACAAAATTTTACCGGACGAAAATGCATTATATATCTTAATACAAAATGTATTCTGAATTCGTCTAGTATTACTCAAACATATGATAAACAATTTAATTGATGTTGAACTGCTGCTTTCTTCCAAATAATCAGACCAACAACTATACTCGCTGATCGCACGTGTTATGTCCACTGAAAAATTATTTCCACCTGTAACAACATATCACACACCAGGTGTGGTGACGTCACTGCACCAACTGTGAGCTGCCAGCATGTTACATGTCATACTACTCCAAGCAATACATAACTCTCGTAACTGCATTTACTTATTGAACTTAAGTCAGTCACTCTTGGATGGAAATTGTTTAGCCACAGGAATGTTGTGCCTGGAATTTAAAGTTCTCTTTGAGCTCGTCATAGAATTTTAGTGCTAGCCTTCTACCAAACAGTGTTGAGAAAGAAATTTAGTAAATATTCTAGGAATATGACTAATGTATGAAAGACATAATTTATTGAGAGTGTATTGAATAACCAATAACTAAGGAATGATTTGGAATGTATTGAAATGTTATTAAAGCCAATTTGTTTATTTATTACATTGCAGCTGTCTGCTAGAGATGCGACTTGTGTTCCAAGTGAGCTGTCTTCACGTAAGTGATAAGTGTAACATTAAACGTTAGATGTTAATTTTTTAAACAGTTGATGGCTAATTTTGAACAGCATCGGTCTCTCCTCATTGCCATTCAGTTACAGTATACGAGAAAAAATATCTGGTTTCTGGTAAAATAAATCACACAATATTTTTTTTTACTAAACCATTTAGTTTGTTTCATAATATATGCTTTAATTATTTGTTCCCGTACTTTGTCGTCCAAATTATAGAGTTCAGTTTTTAGAATTGTGAACTCTAGGTTACTTCTTATCACTTTTAAAGGCCAGTTGTATTTAATCATCATTTAATACGAAATGAAAATTATTATGACGATCTAAAGGTCTGTTAAAAATTAAATAATACTTATTATTATACATGTATTCAGTCTAACATTAATATACGTCAGTTTAGATACTACCATTGAAATGTGTGTAACTCTCATGTTTATTTATTGGTATAGAAAACAAAGAGATAAATTACATTCACATTGGTCCTTGTAAACGAATTAACTTTTGTAGGTCCTGTTTTCTTGGCTAAGTTTTTTCAACTTTTCAGACAAAATTATTCGTATATTTGTAATTAGAAAACAAATATTTACTAGTCGCACATTTGTAGGATGATTGCGACAATGTGTAATAACTTTGAAATGTAAGCATAATTAGACACTTGTGATTTTTAATTTATTAAACTATGACGAAACGAGAAGTAAGAAGTTAATAATAATTCAGTCGTTTCATCAAATATGCTTCTTTTTAACATCTTGATGATAGTCCTATGTAACAAGTCCGTAGTTTAGGTATACTGTTTTAGAAACTTATTTAATAACTTTTAAGACAATACATTAGTAGAATGAATAGTTAGTATATTTCCTACTAAGCGGGTGCAACTAAAAATATATATTTGGCCACGTAAATCTGTAAATGTAAAATATATACTTTGATATTTCCCAATATCATCGACGTACAACAATAAAGACAAGTTTAATCAAATGTAGGATAGTAATGTGTATAAATATTGAATTTTGTTGCAATCAGTCAAGTATTTGATTACGTATAAATATTAAACAATTATTTATTTATGTAGCTTGCACTACCTTTTTAAACTGGAGGACATACAGAGCTAACGTTGCATGAACATATAACAGCAAAACTATGTTACTTTGCTTAATAATAAACGTGAACGGAATATTAAAAAAAAAAATCAGGAAAATTGTTTTCCTGATTATTGGCGTCCATGTGCTCATAAAACGTTCAAACAACTACTTTTTATGACAACCGAACAGAGTGTGGGCAAAACATACAAAATTCTTGTCGCTATACTAAGTGCTATGTGTGTACCGAGTTTAATGAAATTTCGGACAAATATTTCTTTCAGACATTTCACGTGATCAATAAATGTTCAAATGGCCGCTGCTATAAACATATAAACACTGCATGAGAAAACTTCTTTAAAATAATTAAAACTTGCTTAGTACTAAATGTGTGCCAAGTTAGATAGAATTCTGATAAACGGTTGTTCGAATATTTCATATGATAAAACACTTTGTTGAAATATCTGCCATTGTGACAATAGGAATAGGGCATGAACCATAAAACACTAAAGTCAAGTCAACTTATATTAAGAGAACGTATATGAGAAGGAAGATCGATACAGTTAGGAAGTCTAGTTTCTCATGAAAGTCACGATTGCAAAAATTGTTCAAATTACCACTATTTTGATATCATGAGCATAACATGAACCGAATATATATAAATCAAGTGGCTTCACTAAGCTTGAGTGCAATACATGTAACGTACTGAGTTTGATGAAATTCTGAAAATTGTTATACACATATCTCGGATAATAAAACATGTTCAAATAGCAGTCATTTTGTAGAAGAATCACGGCATCAACTACATTACATAAAATTAATGTCACTTTGCCAAAATACATATGTCTACCGAGGATGACGCAATTCTTGAAAATGTATATTCAGATATCTCCTGCGTTCAAATAATGGTATACTGGCCGCCATTGTGAAAACATGAGAACGGCATGAATAAAACACATACAAGTCAAGTCATCTTACGAAGTAGTAAATCTGTTGCAAATTAGCGGAAATTCAGAAAAATATTACCTGAGGTACCTATATCATGTTAGCAAGGAGATGTAAAAAGTGGCGGTCATTTTGAAAATATGAACACAACATTAAAAAGCCATCATAAATGTCAAGTAATTTAATATATAATACGTGTATGCCAAGTGCTGTGAAATTCGAAAGATTGGTTAGAAATATATATATATATATATATCGTTTGAACAATAATGTTCTAATAACAGCAAATGTAAACAAACATACGTAAAATAAACAAAATTCACAAAGGCCAAGTCATCTTACGAAGTTCTGTATGTGTACAATGTTTGATGAAATTTATTTCACGTGTCCACCCTACCCTCTATCACACAAAAATACACAGACAAGAAGTTGCGATCAACAACCTACTTTTGTTGGATAAACAGTCAACTTAAAATATTAATTAGACTATTTCATTTGTTTGACGGTACAGGTTTATAAAAGATGCAACTAAAATAATATTTATTTAATGTAAATAATTAATTGTTTTTGACTGCTTTGTGTATTTATGTCGCTAGTTATAATTCAAATCGTATAAATAATTTGTAAATTATTTTAATAATAAATGTAGTTTTATTTCCTTAAAAGTATGCTGTATATTTAAATTGCATTGTGGAACATGCTATTTACTGTTAAAAAACTGCAGTCTTTAGACTAAATTATTTAGAAAAAATAAAATAATAATTAAAAGGATGTTAATTATTTCCAAACGACTATTCAAAATCATTAAAATAGTTTTATTTGAATTTAATTAGATAATTCTAAATATTTAGTACCTAATACATGATGCACGCGTTATTTTTTCTGCTTAGAAAAAAAAATATTTTTAAGCTTTTGGCATTTCGAGCCTCGTTGTCAACTAGCTGCTTTAAGTCCTTGATTTCATGACTACAATATCATTATATATAGTACAAAATTATTTAGAAATAATTTTAACCTGAAGGTCGTTATTAAAAAAATTACATGCCTAAACAACACTAACAAAATGTATTAAAGTCGATTCTTATAAAACTGTAAGCATTTAAGTACTTTTAAATAAATGCAAATAATTAATTTGAGCAGTAAAAGTTAGTCATTTATATTGGTGCCGTCTGACTTCTATTCTTAAACTTTCGAACTTATATTAGTGGACAACATCAATCAGGAAAGGTTAGATATCGAACAATATGCATTCACAAATTTATTATGCCACAGTTCACAAAGAATATTGGAGTCTGTTGATTTTAATACGCTATTTTTAATATATTTATTATATATAAATAATATAAACTAGGCTACTGTTCAAAATAACTAAATGTAATATTAATATTTTTAACTAAAGTGGTGTGTTTCCCTACCTCGTTTCCCTCGTATCCAAGCTGGGTATCCATGTCCGAGTACGGCTGAGAACGTGGTATCTATAAAAATAAAAATGAAATATTTATATACTCCGTTTCATATTGGTTTGGATAAATTTTACAGCAACTTATGGGCAGTAATGTGTAATATTTTGTGATTCGAGGCACTACATAAGGCAATCCTTGCTGTACGAACGCTTAATTGGACATCTTAGGATCGTTTTTGAGCTAAAAATGTCTTGAATTGCTCAACAAATCAAAAATATTACAAATAATGTCCCATAAGTTGCTGTCAAATTTAGTCAAACTTATATGAAGCGGAGTATATTACTTTCTATTAATAAACAAAATATGCAAACAAAATTATCATGAATAATACGCAAATTGGGTGACAACGTAAATAAAGTCTTACAGTACTTTAATGTATTATGTAATTAGCTAAACTACACATTTTCATTAAAGTACACCGGTATTATTTCAAACACATTACACGTATTAAACTATTGAATTACTGAGCCTCATTTCCCGCATGGCAACTCTAGCTGTAAGAATTACCACAGACTCGTATTTCACTGAGGTAACTTGCACTAGGTTTATATATCTGAGGATGTGTGAGGAAGCTTGACGTATAAGGTGCTGTCGTTGATACTATCCCATCTTATTACTGTACTTCTGCTCGGCCAGTAGCACTCTTGCAGTAAGAGGAAGTATAATGTGTTAATAAGAATAACATAACATAAAATATAACCATTTGACATACTATTCCTAAGATACTCGTTAAATTCCGACATGTTGAGAGATACAGAACTTACTGTCGATATTGTTCAACACTGAATCACAGCGGCAATAAAGACTGTAGCCGTACATAAAATAAGCTTATTGGCGACTAATAGCTCGCTGTCATTTTATAACTAGTTTCTAATGTATCAAAAATCGTTGAATAAAATGTTTGGTTACCAATTTTCGAACGATTACAATATTGTATCTACCGATTTTTACTACTGTTAGAGGAATGATTTTACAAAGTGCTATGAATCACTTTAAATAATTTCGTTCACGTAAACTTTGTACGAATATTGAGATATTTAATAACAAGTTATTTCTTAATTACTTTCACATAAGCATTCCAATAGGAATCGCTTCCCAAATGGTGTCGGTCTAATTACGAACCACAATGTATGTGTGCATATATGTAGCCTATTTTATTTATTTTATTTATTTTCAATTGCCTGTTCCTTGAAACTGATACAAAAAAAATACATTGCAAATATGAGAACTAGTACAGAGTAATATCTTAGTCTAAACATAATACATAAATACACATAATCAATTATTCCCTAAATCTTTCAACAATCAATTTTTTTAATTTTCTCTTGAATAATGAGATGTTCTTACATTCCTTTAACTCCTCCGGCAACATGTTAAACTTTTTGACCCCATTAAACATCATACACTTTCTTCCTTTAGCTGAGTCCACTCTTGTTATGAATAAATTATTTTTATTTCTTGTATTGTAGTCATGGA